>BJBW01019566.1:0-20250 GCA_004320125.1 Scolopax mira | reverse complement strand
AACCTGGCCCTGGATGTTAAAAACAATAAAAAGAATTTCTATAAATACATTAATAGCAAGAGGAGGACTTGGGAGAAGCTCCACTCTCTGGAGTGGTGAGACCCCACCTCAAGCACTGGTGAGACCCCACCTCGCGTACTGTATCCAGTTTTGGGCCCCCTACCACAAGAAAGACATTGAGGTGCTGGTGTAGGTCCAGAGAAGGGCAACGAAACTGGTGAGGGGTCTGGAGCACAAGCCTTATGAGGAGAGGCTGAGGGAGCTCAGTCTGGGGAAGAGGAGACTGAGGGGAGACCTTCTCGCTCTCTACAACTACCTGAAAGGAGGCTGTAGAGAGGTGAGGGTCGGTCTCTTCTCCCAGGTCACAGATGACAGGACAAGGGGTAATGGTTTCAAGTTGCACCAGGAGAGGTTCAGGTTAGAAATTTGGAAATATTTCTTTACTGAAAGGGTTGTCAGACATTGGAATGGGCTACCCAGGGAGGTGGTTGAGGCACCATCCCTGGAGGTGTTCAAGAGACGAGCTGGCATGGTGCTTGGGGATATGGATTAGTGTTCAGTTGGTGATGTTTTGGGTGTGGTGTGTGGTTTGTGTGTTTTGGTTATGTTCTTTTTTTTGTTTTGTTTTGGTTTTTATTTTTTGTATTTTTTTTTTCATTGGTTGGACTAGATGATCCCTTCCAACCTAGGTGATTCTGTGATTCTGTAATTGGAATCTTTTGCTTAAATATACAAAGGGAAAAAAAACAAACAAAAAACCCAAACCCAAACAACCCTGAAGTCCAAGCGCATAGGTTATAAACATCAAAGAAGTCAACAACATTATTCTAAGTATCTTACTTGTTCTATTTGTCTCTCAAATCACCTCTTTCCTTGACTTCTTTCACTTACTGCAACTTCTTGTCCATAAATAAGAGACAGTGATTGCAGGGATCCTTCCTATTTTATTGCTTCCAAAGTTATGGGCAGAGCAGGGTCCTAATTCCTGACCACAGACCCGTCAGGCGCTATTGCAAGAGCAACACTAACATTGTAGGAAACAGGAAACTGAACAAGTAGTGCAAAACCAAAAGCACACATTTTTAAAGTATGTGGGAATGTGTGAATATCTTTGCCATTAAAACATGGCAAATATCTTCAATATCTACAGTACTATTTCTTGTAAATTTACAAGACAGACTGGTATTTCTAGGTATCTCACAGGCTTTGAAGAACACTGGAGCAAATAAATCCCTGCAATAAAAATCACATTAAATTTTTTTCTCATGACTGTTACTCTGTTGGTGTACCACATGATCTGAATAGGATCAGTCTCACCTAACCTCAGGCATATGGGGTACAGAGGCCTCCATCTGATCCCCAGATTCTTTAGTAGTCAATTGAAAAAAGACACTTCCAGGGAACAATTCATCTCTTTCTAGCAGACATCTAAGTTGTGCCCTAACAGTGCCTGTATCTCTCTATCCACTGCAGGGAAAACATCAAATTGTCATACCATGTCTATGCTGACATCTACATTCACTAAAATTAATTCTTACCCAGAAAGGTTAACATTTTTCCAGGATTTACCAGCTGTTTGTAAATCATTTGTAAACAGCAAGAAAAGATCATCACAGCATGACCACGCTATCTGAACAGTAAAAATGCAAAGTATTCCTATACATCCACCAAAACAACTATGGATAGTGACCTTTCTGCAATGACCTGCATGTGAAATATCTGCTTACTTAAATGTTTTATCAAAGAATTGCAAATAACTGGTAGATTTTTCATGAATAGGTAAGAACCAGGATTATTTGCTCAACCAGAGAGTTCATCAGAAGGTGTAAAAGCACTTTTGAGTCTGCTTTTCACAACTTTCCTGTGAAAACAAAATTATGACAGTTTTACAAATGGGTACATTTAAGTACAGAAATATGAAGTGTAAAGCCTAGCTAACAGGGCAAGTTATCAGCAAAGCCAGGTAAGTACCAATTTTCCTTTCTGTCCTGTTCTCTGTATGCTATGTGACACTGACTTTCTGGAAATGATACTTAACAGAAAATCGCTCTCTTTTTAAAAAAAAAAACAAAACAGCCTTTTCCCCTTCCCAAGTCTTAGTTAAATGTGCATTCTTTAATATTTAAAAAAATGAACTTATAACCAGTTCATTAAATTAATATGCTTTGAATATTCTCTCAACCTGATTCATAAAGCATGAGATAACTAATTCAATGACCTTAACGTCATGATGAATGTCCTAAATTTTATCAGTCATACCTTGGGCTGCAGGAGCTTTTTCACTCGAATAGCAAATATACTCATCCTGCCTTCATGTTTGAGTGCTACCAGGAAAGAAAGAGTTGTCCGCTTGATTTGAGTTCATAAGTCATTCTTCAAAGTGCTCTGATTTTTTTTCCTCTCTCATATGTTCTTTTGCTGTTCACAGGGCATTTGGACTGGGTCATTAGAATAAGTTACGCTGGCAAAGCCTCACCTAGTCAAACTAAAGGATGTTGGGTTCTTCATGGCAAATACATCCTAGTGAAATACAATTTAAAACAAAACTATAAACCTTTTTTATACTGTTGTCTGCATTTAACAAAATATAGCTAGGATATATTTTGTAATATCTAGTTATTTTGGTCCGGTCATTTTGTATTTTAACCGTGCTAAGCAGGTGTAAATCGGGCATAAAAGATGACAGTTTACAATTGCACTAGGTCCCCACCTACAAGACTAGCCTCCTTCGGAAACTATATATTTGTTCTTCTCAATAATAGGAAGGAATTCCAGGTGATGTTTTTATTTTGTTGGTGATGGTGTTGGCTAATTTACCATTCTTAGTCCCAAACTAAAGCATCTGTCTTTCACCATGTCAGATTTCCAAAAAAGGCTATCCTATCCTTTACTCTGTGACAGCATAATACTGTATAGGGGATGGGCAGAAATGTTTAGTTTGTTTGGGGTTTTTCTTTGGAAGAAAAACAGTTTATAATTAATCTTAAATGAAAGTAATAGCACATTCTTTTAATTCTTCACTTCTGATGAATTTCATTTACAATTCAAACAGGTACTGACACAGTTATCTACTATCCTAGATCCATGTTCTAGAGAGTTCCACCTTTAGCTGAATTCCTGATCCATAATTTAGAAAAAACAAATGGTATTAGAAATAATCTGCCAAATAAATAGAAAAATACTGAAAAAAAAGCCAAAAACGTAGAGGTTAAAATAAATGAAGAAAGTAATTATCTCAGATCTCACAATTACCAAAATTAGCTGGGAAAGAGCTGATAGAAAAAAAAAAGATTATTAGTTATTGAACTTTTTTGTTTCTTTATACAGACAACTATATTTTAAGTCAACCAACAGAAATAATCCAGATGCTTATGAATGAAGTTGCTCTATAAATAGCATAAATATTATAAATAAATAAATATTATCCTTCTTTGTCTCTATTTTAGTTATTTTTTTAAATGCTTAAGATACCAATTATATTTTTTGCATCTTGGAAAGGTTACAGATCTTCTTTTACAACTTGAATTTATGCAACCTCTTAGAAGGAAAAAAAATAAAGAAAGAAAAGGAAAAAAACTGTCCTAGAATACTTTAGTGGTTTAGTTTCATAATTTAGGAATACATATTTTGTTGAAACTAACTTTATTCACATACCTTTCTGTCTCTGTTCAGAAGGAGTGTAGAAATGTCCGATTTCCCATTTGTGATGGAGACAGGAAAAAGCACCATGCAGTCTTTAGTACCATTCCTGCCCATATCTTCAAAGAACTTCAGGATTTAAACTGAGAATAATTCCAATGGTGAAGCACTCAGCTAAGGATTAGTATCAAGAATTCTACATATCAGAAAAAATGCAACTGTCCATCACAAGAGTAAAGCTCAGTCAGCAAGAGGCAAAGTGACCCTGGGGAAGGTATGAAAACTCATAGAACACCTAAGAACTACCACAAGCTTCACAACCAAGATAAAGAAATGCTTTTTCACCTTTCTTCCATGAGCTGCACAGCAGAAATGAAAGACAGAACCCAACCAGCATGCAATTCTTTTCCCAGGAGAGAGGAAGGAAGGATGGATGGACAGAAACACACATACAAAATATGTTTATCATGCTGTCATTCACTGTTTTAAGGAAAGGTGCTCAGATATGAGGAGTGCAGAATAAAAATCCTGCACAAAACAGCAGATGCTTTATTATCATTAACCCCTAAGACACACATTTAAATACACCTACCCAGCGATGTCACCAGACTTGCATACAGCTTGACCTTTCAAGTGCTGTAAGTCACCAACAGACAGATTTAGTAAATTTCATGTTTAACATATTTGATCTCTTACAGAAACAGTATCCCACAGTTAATTTGTCAGAGGGATAATAATTACAGAGATGTGTCTTACATCATGGTTACCCTGCCAGATGAATTTCTCAGACACTAATCTTATTTGGAGTACATTTACTTGAAGCTTTATTTAAAGTGTTTGTTCTGACAGACTATCAGCAGAAGCAACTAGCATAACTATAGCTGGACAATAAATGCTGTCTCCCAAAGAGCAACCCCTAAATCAATATTTACAAGTAAGCTATGAAAGGTCTCAGAAAAAGCCTATAACGCTGCAATATTGATGGCGGGCAACGTGTAATTGGCTCCCTTGAAAGCCTTATCAGACGACAAATATTAGTTCACATAAAATTGTCCAATTAGGAGGAAAGTAAGGAAAAGAATAATTTTCCCTAAGGTTTTTGTTTAAGCTTTTTCTCCAGTTAATATCACCAATATGAATATCATTGGCAATTATTACTGAGGTAACTCATGATCTCATTTTTGAAAGCACATTTCAGCTTACAAAGCAAGGTTTCAGGATCACTAATTTTTTTTTTTTTCAGGATTTTCCATTTTTTCTACCAATAAGGAGAAATTATTGGATAGCACCACAATAAAAATTACTTATGTTCATGATTACACACAGTGCAGGAGAAGGGAGAACAAAATACTTCACATGGCACAACACAGATGAATTTTAATTCACATACACAGAGCTACAGGGGAATTTTTGTGCGGGTGTGAATAAAGATACAGTTTCAGAGGTGGAAGATTTTTTGATAGCCATGGTATTTGAATCAGTCATTCAAGTTATTCAATCATTTACAGCCACTGATATTTGTCTGCACTGTAGGGTGAACATGAAGTACGCAGACCCAGTTTTCCCTTCCCCTGCTATTAAGTAGCAATTTATACAACTGTCAGGATAAACAACGTGACTTAAACTTGGTGCACAGGCAAAACACCAGGTTTTGAGGGACTTGCAAAGCTATGAAAAGTTTTAAAGTTATGACAAAGCAGCATTTTTTGATGAGAAATTCGAGGATTTTCACTGAGCTCTGCTGACACCTGATAAACTTTAAAATGGCTGTTATGCTGAAGTGTTTTTAAATAAATAAACACATAGGTTAGGAATGAAGAAATAAAGAAGTCCACGGAACAGTTGGGGGGGATAGGAAGAATGAAAAAAGTATTATATTTCTGTGGTTCACCAATTCAATTAATGTTGCATTTTGATGTGTTTTTCATAGCCACCTAATGAATGCATAACTATCCTGAACTTCTCAATCATGGCAATGAATGGCTTCTAAAAAACATTTACTTTTCACTTGAAAATGCAGGCTTTGAATGCACACTATAATTGTACAATTTATCAACATCAAACATTGTTGTAAGTAGAACACCAATTTTGTGTCCCTCCCAACATTTCAGTTTCCAGAAATGCTGTCTTCTCTTTCAACACATTAGAATGTCTATGATTTTATGATCGTTTCTTCAGCAAGGTCAACGAACCTGGGAAAATTTCCAAAGTATTTCTACTTGAGGGAAGTCCACCTTTAACCATTTTGCAAGGCGTGAGCATCAATGCAACATAAGCATGCACACCTCTCTGAGCACAAGCGCAACACACCTTTTCTACAAGGTAGTGCATGGGCAGCTGCCTCCACAAGGGTTTTCAAAACAACTTCTGCTACTATTTCAGCTGACCTGAAGTATCTGTGTATTCCCTGTCATCCATCTATGCGGACCACCATGGCACATGCCTCAAAAGTAAGGACAACGGAAGTTTGGCTTATGAAATTCCCACTGAAAAGGCAGAAACATCAGACTTCTTTACCTATTCCTCTTCATCGTATGGGTCAGCTAAAAACCAACAAGGTACTTTGCATTTTCATTGTGTTTACTGAAATCTTCCTTTTTAACATTAAGTTAAGCCATGCGAACTGAGCGACAGGGATCACAAAAATAGGAAGATTTTCATTTTCAGAGTATTAACTTACATTAGCAGTGCTTAATGGAAATTCACTAAGATTTATACTAGAGCACCTACACTAGTAAGATGTCTCTCACCATTACCCACCTCTGTTTTGGGACTGGAGCAGTGAAATTATCCCATGAACAGGAAGGAATTTGTCAGCCAAACTGCATTCCAGACTAATTACAACCACCTGGTACATGGGAACTTCGCACATGTGCTAGAGGTGAAACAAATGTGCTGTCTTTTTGAATGCAATCAGCAATAATGTGATTTTACTTGCTGCTGGGTTGTATTAATACGTTGGCAAAAGCAAGATATTTTTTTTAGAGAAGAGGAAAACTAATATTGCTCACATCAGAGATGAAAAATCTTTAAGAAACTCTCTAAATTAATGCCAATACAGCAGAGATTTTTCTATCAGAAAAGGAAAATGAGGAAAAAAACAAAAAGAGAAAGAATGTGAACTAGCAGCATAAAAGAAGAAAATCTTCCTAACCCAACAGCAGACAAGCTCAGCTTCTGTGAATTGAATCATATTGTAAGATTTTTATTTTATTACCCAGAGATGAGGGCCACGCTTTTTCACTCAGGCACTAGATGTCAATTCCAGTATTTACCTGCTATATTATCTCACGCAGAAGCTGTTAAATGGCACGCAGACATCTGTGTTGTCCTGCAGGTGTGGGCATCTTGGCAGATTTTCGAAATAACTAGAAACCAAAAACATAATTTTGAGGAAGAAACATGAGTTTTGCACCTACAGGTTTTTGGTCAAGCATACATTACTGCCTTTTGGACTATATACTACAAAACAGGTTATTGTTACTTGAAAGCAGAAAGGAGCAGGATGTTAAACAAACCATATGTTATTTGGGTTCAGTGAACAGGTTGTACGCATCAGAGTTGTCAGCTGTTGATCAGACAGTCAAGTTATACCAAACAACTCCTTCTTGGTTTGCAAGGTAATGCTCCTGTCATTCACTCAGTGGGTTCCTTCTCTGCTTGACTGAAACCATCTCCTCAGCCCACAGTGACAAGTGACCCTGAAAAAAGCTCTCACTAAATGATGCTACCAAGTATCAGCTGAAGCTAAGTACTTTCAGAAAACCCTAGGGCACTGAATTAAGCAACACGTTTGGGATTTCAAGACCTGCTTTCATTAGGATGCCCTATAACTTGCAGAATAATAGAGATTTTTTACAACACAAGAAGCACACTAACGCTGATATATATGAAGAATTAGTATATGTGGCCACTATGCCTTTATTTGTCTTTATTTCCACCCACCCCCAGCTGCCTTCTTTCTGTGACCTGTTAGTACTGAAGGATTAATTACATTAACCAAGAATAATATATATATTATATTATAATACATATTATATTATAATATATATTATAATATTTGAAGAGCAAAGAATTTTCAAAACAAACAAATAATAAAGCAACATAAGAAATGTTCCACAATTCTGACAGAAGCAACAGAAGAGCCAGTTTAGGAATTCTGTACTATCTCAGCCACTTTCTGTGGTACATTTCACTTGTATTTCCCCAGTGCCCACAGCTGTTGGATTTGGGATGTTGGAGGGTTTGTATACACCTACTGCCCTTAGTATCCACTGCCCATCAATTTGTAAAATGCCTTTTTGAACCTGGTGATTCCTCTTCTGCTTTAAAGTTTACTAACATTAAAGCTAAATATACATCTCTCATAATAATCTGAGCCATACTGCTTTTTAAAATGGTATTTTTTTCTACATTTGAAGATCAAGGTGTGTTTTAATGAACTTGACGGCTAGTGAGAAATGAAGTATTGCTCCACCCATATATTCAGAAATTCAAAGCTAGAAATGAAGTATGAGGTCTGTCTTAAGCATTCATGGCTGTGTAATATTTTAGGAAATACAGTTTAAAATGTCCAATTCATTCCAGGTGTTTCTGGTTTAATTGTGGGTTTTTTTCAGAATTACTTTAATACATTCAAACAGATTTTACTCCACTCATTTTGTATCAAAAATGGGAAGTATATGCTTTGATTTTTAATGAGCAGAAAGTTGTTAGCCATTTTTCATAGAGGGCTGTGACTAATTTTATTTTATAACCTTGGCTAATAGATAATTAGGTGTTTCACTCAAATTAGCTGTGACACAGCTGGAGGCAAAGTGGGAGGAAGCAAAAAGCAGGCTTTTGCCATAAATTTTGTACTATCAGCTTCTGAACACCTCTGTGAAGTAGCTGATAGGAAATGCTATATTGGATATGCATAACCTGTGTTTGCATTTTGTTAATAGCATTCTCAGTTTTTAAGTGAAGAGAAGCTTAATAAAAAAAGATACGCAGAGGAGGAGGATCTCCCATAGAGATCATTAAGTGGATCACTGAAGCCGTACAAATTTCAAAACAAATTTCCTGGATCAGGTACTTCCTCAGGCTTCACACAGAGTGCACTGTCATCCATTAGTATTATTACTTTAGTGTGATCCCAAGGTAACTGTGTAAATTGTGACTTGCCTCAGTCCATCTCCCTCCAGCTTAAGATCAAGAGAGTGGTTCTATAGGCTTAGACATACCAGTGCAGTAACTGCTCCCTTATGCCAAGCAGGTGGCCAGCAGGTAATTCTGTGCTAGGAGAACCAACACCACAACAGGAAGAGCAATTCTTAAGCCACCTACATCAGAAGGTGGGCGCATGAGTACCATGTACCTAACACTGGCCTCTGGCTACAACGGAGAACGTACACACACCACATCAGCACGAGGTCCTCTACAACACGGCACACAGTGTCAGCAGCTCTCATAACACACAAGCATCTCCATTTACATAAAAGATACTAGCATTTAAAGTATTTATTCTTCAACTAGCACTTTAAAAAGAGCATCAATCATGCATCACCACAGTTGCTTTAAGGTAGTGGTCTCAACACTGTATGAGGACACATTAGAGCAGGCAGAAAGTCAAGAAAGAACCGCCTATATTTTTCTTCTATTTACCCAATTATCACTTAGCAGAGCTGAAGGACATACTGTCTCTTTTGTCTCATTTCTGCTCTTTGGAGCAAGGATGCTGCAAGTTTGTTTTTTATATTATGTTGACGTGAGATTGCATAGCATGACGAGTTTAGCTGAATTTAGGAAGTTGGTCAGATGCCAATATATAATTTCATATTTATGCAGCATATTATATATTGTGCTTATGTGTTATGTATTTCCTGTCACAGCCTAGTAGCTTCTTCACTAATTATTTTTCTGTCTTCTGCAACTCGTGATTCTTTTCTTATAATGTCTAAAGTAAAAGTCTGATTAATTTCCTAGTAACTACAATAGACATTTTAAAATTAAACAGGGAATCAGTATATCAAAAAAGACACACAAAAACCAGAAAGAAAAATGGAGGCTAACTAATCATCATTAATTCAAGTGTACAGAAGTGTCTAATCAGGAGAGATAACCGTATTTCAGATTAGTCAGGCTCAGCATTAAATTTGATCATTTTACTGGGTGTAGTGTTTGTGTTTTGTAGATACCTGATATCTGGTTACATATAATATGGTTTTCTATCTTTAATACATATTTGTATATTTATGTACTTTTCAACATAAGGTTAGCTACTTATCAGAAATGGTGCATTTGGCAAGTCATTTTTGATTGACCAATTGCACCAACATCTTTAGAAAAGTTAAGGATAGAAACTTCTAGTCTAATTTAAGCAGCATCTAAAAAATTACAATTATTTCTCAAACACAGAAGCATTTTAATGAATAAAATATTCTTAACAATTTATCATCCATTTAATGGCCAACAGATGTTAAAAGTATCACCTCTGAAAAACCTTTCTCAAAATGCCCTCCTTGAAAACCTCAGAAACCTAAATTACACAGCCTCCTACCACCAGCCTGCAATATGATATGCTTTATTCCAGTGGCGAAATAATGAATCACATCACTTGCACATGTGATGAGTATGCATGTGCATGATCACATTCAGTGATTCACAGCATGATCAGTAAACCAATCGTTTTACAGGTATCTTCACTAAATTACGCATGTCAAAATAATCCAAACTTACAAATATCCTACCAAATTTTCCCATTCATCTAACATCAAACATTCCAATACATCGTCACCACCTTGGTAAGTTTTACTGCTTTTTACCCGGATAATATAACACATGTGCTTTCTTTTCCTGAGTCAAGTACCAAATTATGTAGGTTTTCTTTGGTGTCAGTCTACCTTTATTGTTGCTGCAATATTCAAATCCAACAGCATGCTTCTTTACTTTCTTGATATCATAGGATAAAGGGTCTATAACCTTGTTTGGTAATTTTACATGTGTTACAGTATCCTTCCAGAATGGTTATTTGTTGATATAAAAACCACAATAATATTAAAAAGATATTTTTCACATGTCTTTCATTCATTTTAATGGTATATGCATATAAAATATTTTTGCCTAGATGCAAAAATTACCACTGTATCTTTCCAATGTCTTTAAAGCCTTCCCCCCCCCCCCCCCCCCCCCCCCCCCCCCCCCTTTTTTTAAACCCCCCCCCCCCCCCCCCCCCCACCATGCTCCTCACTGTAATTCTCATTTCTCTCATGCTTCTGTACAAGTCAACCTCTGCCTCTTGGCAACCACATTGACATTTTCCTAGCCAAAAACAACTACCAAATGATCATTTCAACTTCTATTGATCATCTGGCATCCATCCAGCTTCTCTCAATCAATTGATCTCTTGCTGCTTCTGGGCTCCAAACAATTGATAATATGTTTTGCCCTGCAGTACCATGCCTCTTCATCCTCTGCTCTCTGCACACTGATACTGCACTTTCCCCAGTTTATCTGCTGGCTTTCTCCCAAGCCAGGGAATCCAGCAAGGTGTTTAACAGAACTTTCCTTTCTCTTGTGGTTGGCTGTGATCTCTAAATACCCAACTGAGTGAAAAACAAAGCTTCGCTCTGAAAGCTAATAAAGAATTCTGCTGAGAAACCTGGATCCAAGCCAGCAACTATCCCTACAGATAAACTAAAACAATGTCAATATACTTTCTTTAAGGAAACGTCTTCAAGATGGAAAAACATGAAAGAAGAAGTTGTCCTTTGCTCAGCTTTGGCAATATAGAAATTTCAGTCTGCTCCAGAAGGGTAGATCTCCAGATCTTTCTCTGCAAAAATTTTAAAAAAGCCTCCCACTTTACTTAATTTTTCTCCTACGTCTTTGGAACTTCTGCAGATGATTAACAAGAAAGAAATAAGCATGTTTTTCATATGGCCTTCCAGGTTTTCTGAAATCCTCCTTTTTGTATCTTATGGCATTTTATACAGTCATTTAAATGAATGAGTTTATTGTAATATTATTTCCTATTTCAAATATTTTAGTTAAAACAATCTAAACTATATTAGTAACATGCTGAAGTTGCTGTTGTCAAGCTGGTACTGTTTCTCAGCTAACCCAGGCACACAGAAAATTGATAAAAGCTGTATGTCTTTTAATTACACACGAAGAAACACTGAAAGATTTTTGTTTGCTTGGTCTAGAGAAATACACCATCAAAGGAGGACCTGGAAAAATGTTCCACCTTTAAAAGCATATTATAAAAAATGCAATTTAATTGTTCTCCATGGCACCTGGAAGAAAAGAAAAAAATGCATCCTATGTACAATTAAAAATCCCTTAGTATGACATTAGGAACGCACTCTGACTGTAACAGAGTTACACATTACAGTGAGCCATCCTTATTTAAAGGTGTAAGGAATGAAATAGACAAACATTTAACAGGGTTAGGGTTTCAGTTAGAAATTTGATTATGCTTAAAACTTTTGCAGACTGGGATGGACAGTTCTTCGTGCCATATTGCTATGGGTTTATATGACTGTGAGAATACAAAACAAAACAAAACAAAAAAGATTGAGCAAAAGATTACCACAAGCCTGGATTATGAATTTTTTTAAATTTCTGAAGTAACACACGGAACATAAAACACATGCTGCATTCTCCATCTGCTACAGAAGAAAAAATGGTAGTATAAAATTTCTCTGAAGTATGTACAAGATGACAAAATCCTGTTGAAACAGTCTTGATTTTTCCACATCATCAAGTCATATATGTTATAGCACAGAGTGGCTATCATGAACACAGTATAGTTTGCTATAGTAACCATTATTCATAATTTTTAAAAAAATTATTTCTTCTATGCTTATCTATATTTATTAACACATTAATGATGCATTTGAAATGTGACCAGTGTCTTACCTGCATTTCTTTTCATACAGCTGTTAAGAATTTCTTTAATAAATATTTTTGTAATGTATCTTCACAAATTGAGAAAAGATCTTTTTCCCCTTCACAAAAGTATTAAACTTCCATTAATATTAAAAGCAACCTTTAAAAAGTTTTCTGTTAACTTTTTTGGGACCACTGGGTGATGTACTTTTAACATTCACTACAAGATGCTTTCAGACTGAAAAGCCATATTATGTTCAGATTCTGAACACTCACACAAAATATCCAGAGAAAGGATCACATAGAATTTAAGAGAAACCACCTGAAAATAAAAACAGCCGTCAGCTTCATTAGAGATTACTGTCATAACAATTAAAACAAAGAATGGCATTGGCTCATATACAGTAAACCAGGCATGGAAGGAAGCATATCTGTGAAATAAAACACAAGTGCTTTCACTAAGCTTTTCTGTTACACCATTGAAATATCAGCATCAATAAAATGAAACAGTACTAAGAAAGGATGATGCAGAATCTCAGAGGGACTGAGGTTGGAAGGGACCTAGATCCACCCTAAAACCAGCACCAACTACAGCAGGTTGCTCAGGACCATGTCCAGTTGAGTTTTGAATCTTCAAGGATAGATACTCCATAGCCTCTCTGGGAAACTTGATCCAGTATTTGGCCACTCTCACATTTTATCTTCTGTTTAAATGGTTCTTACCATTGTCCCTTTTCCTTTCACTGGATACCACTGACAAGAGTCTGACTCCATCCTCTTAGGAGAATTAAGGAGATGTGATTTTTACATGCACAATCATTTACATAGGTAGAAAGAGCTGGGTATATTAACGTAGGAACTGATTTTTATCATACTCATAAATCTGTATCAAAAACCATACAAAATATACACCGAGAACAATGATAGGCTGTGGCAAGCAAACAGTAGGATTATTACCATTCACAATGGACACACAAGTCAACTAAGCACCCTATTCAGTTAATGCATCACCTGCTTAGCAGAGCTGCAGTAAAACACAGTCAAGAGTTGTCCTTAGATATCTTATCTATCCAGTTCCTCTATTGAAGGGACTTCCTAAAGGTATTAGTAGAACCTCTGTCAACTACAATGTAGTGGAACTAGGCCTTGGCCTTTCCTGCATGCATCTGAAAAGCAGCATAGTCATTGAAATCCATCTGCCCAAACATACAGGCTATTTGATTTTATCTACTCATCCTTGACAGTTTCACTTTCCATGAACTGTAACTTCACCATTACACTAAATTTCTGAGTAGGACAACAAATTTTTTACTGTGAAAGTTAATGAAAACATTAAATATCAATTCCTCCACTACAAACTCATGAAGGTGAAAATACACCCCCTAGAATATCAAACTGACTCCCCTGCCTTCCCATTTGCCAATTATCTGTAACCTACCTGAAAAATTCTACAGTTAATTTTCATGTTTTACTGACATTTGAAAATATGGGAAATAACAAAGGAAAAATCTAGACCTCCTATTGAAATAAAATGACATAACATGCCAATTATTCTACTCATTTTACTTTGTCACTGTACATAACAATGCAATTCTAATACTTATATGGTTTGTTTGTTTCAACATGTAAACAAAATATTTCCTTCAGTATTGTTATAATACAGCAGTGACCTCCATACACAGAAATTGTGCAATTCATCAAATCTAATCCAACAGAAAAATCATCCAACTGCAAGAGAATGTTAGCAACTTACTTTCTTCTGCTTGCGAATGCAGGAAGATACCACTGTTCATTTACAACTGGATCTCTTTTTCATGGTTCTCTTCACATCCATGACAGCTAGTAACACAAACATTAATGAAAGTTTAGTATGATGAATCAGCAGGTGTAACTGCAATATATAATAATTTGAGAGCCTGCATTAATCATTGTTTGGAAGTTAACAGGAATGCAGTGTGTAGGCTTTTTGTTTCATGTATTTTACAGTTTCAAGAGGAGTGAATGGCTTATCTTCACTATCAATAATGGCTTTTTAAAAAAAACACAAACAACAAAGCAAAACAATCAAGGATTAGCCTAACACATATTAAAAAATATGTAAAAAACATGTTAGAGCATACCAAGATATGGGCTAGAACACTGCATGTATCTGTGCAATCTCTTTTCTATGCAGTATGGTAGTAAGAGCTTGAGAAATTAATGGCATGAAATTCAACCATACACAACCAAAGAGTTTTTCTAGACTCTCCATAGATTTTGCTTACTAGTTCGTATTACCATAACTAAGCTTAAAGCAGTTGCATTTACTGAGCTTTAAATCATTTTTCTGAGATATATAAACATGGGTAAAAATGCACTGCAATTACAATTTTTAACTCAGTAGATAGCTGAAGTAAATCAGTACCACAACATCAGGATTTCTATTGGTTCCCAAACATTTCAAAACTATCAACCTGCCTAAAGGAAAGACCTTCAAGATCTGTATTTGGCTAACACATGTTAAAAAGCCATTTGTATTCTAAGCATGGACTTTGACCAGAGACACAAAAAGAGCTGTCTTCAGATGCCAACTGGGACAATCAAGAACCATTAGCAACCTGCGGATACTTCAATCACTGAAGCTATTGACAGGATAGTCATATTCTAATTATTTCTGGAACTAGAATAACTTTCTGTAGCTTAAAACGAAAAAAAGTAGTACTTTTTTTAAAAAGAAAAAAATATCTGGATAGGATTAGGAAATGTCTCAGTTTTATTCAGGACCCATTCACATTGCCTCTACCTATGCCAACCCCTTCTACATATATATGAAATAACTTTACCAAGAATATAGCTGATCATTTAGAAAAATGAGGCATATGACCTTATAGAAGCGGACCTGCAAGATCAGACATGAATCAGAATGCTGACTAACACCCACAGTCAAATGTGTCTTTTTTTCCCCAGCAGAACTTGAGAAAAAACCCCATTCCATCTTCAAAAGTGACAAGAGGAACTAAAGGGAGAAATACCATTAAGAACCATGACAGTTCTGAATATGGATAAGGCACATGCCCTGTCCCAAGCCACTGGACAATTTATACTGCTTTATCTCGGAGGAGTAAAAGGAGTTCCTTCCAAAGCCCAGTGGTCCTCAGATGCTGTATCTGTGAAATATCGCCTCTTCAAAGAAGTAATTAGAAGTGACAGATGGTTAGTATGGAATGCTTTGACTAAGGATAACATCCTCATTAATAAGCATTGCTGTTTTTTTAATTTCTGATGGAAGCCATGTGAAGGTTGAACTGGAAAGACAGTTCACAAAGATGCTCAAGGAACAATGGTCACCATAAAAGAAGCTAAAAGTGTGTTTCTCCGAAGCAGTAAAAAAGTATTTTGATTTAGGGAGTGAAAAAGAGAGAAAGATGAGCATAGAATTGGATTGAGTCACACATACAAGTGAATACATGAAATGTAAGACCTTGTGAACAAAACCAAGTCTGCCCATGACAAAGTGCAGAGACCCTTTTCTTACTTCTGAAGAATAATGCATTTTTTGTAACTCTCACAAACAAACTGATTGAGGGGCTTATTTCTCTAACTGTTGTTCTTGATGTTGCTACTGCATTCATCCCTGAGCATCATTTTTTTCAGCTCTGCAGAAAAAATGCCAGCCTAAAGTTGTTCTCTGCTTTCATCCCAAATCAAAAAATAAAAAAAAAAAAAAAATTAAAAAAATATCTATTTGTAGCTTTCTGTTTCTGAGCATATAGTGCCATCTATATTCTCAGGATGTTTTCACAGTCTCTGTATAAAAACAATTACTTTGCCTGTCCTAAAAGCTCAGCACATTTGAATGCATCCTTTATTACCCAGATCCTAAAATAACACATACACAAGGATTTTCGGAAGTGACAAACAGATTAGGACTGTTTTGCTTTAAAGGATGCTAATCTGAGAATCCTTCAATAGTCTTGAGTGTCAAAAAGCATTAGCAGCCTCCTTCTTGAACTTAAGACTTTTTAAGACACTTCAGTACAGACACAAACTAAAACGTTACATTTTTAACCAATAGTTGTGTTTTCTTTGTGTAAATTCTGTACCTAGTAGCCATTAAAAAAAAAAAAAAAAGGAACTACTTGGAGATTCAAAGTGTGCTCTGTAGAGCCTACTCCCATTCTGCACCAAACAGGAACACAGTTGTGCAGGTCAATGTTCCTTCAGAAATCTGAATGGGAAATGAATACATGGAAGGACCTGACTCCTTTTGATGACGATAATAGGTACTATCCTCAGAATTCAACTTTCACTGGAAAATAGCAAGAGCTGAAAAAGTCCCAAACCCCCACCCCTGTGCTCACAAGAAGAAAACGGGCCTGGAGACCACACTCCTACACGTGAGTTCAGAAGAAACATACCTGAATATGAAACACACAAGACTGGATAAGCCATTAAACTTCTTTCTTATAAAGGCATTAGAGTTCCCTCAAGCCTGTCTTTATTTGAGCAGGCTTCCATTAGAGCTTTGTATCCTGGCAAAGATCAGTGATAGACATGCACCATAAAAGAAGCGCTGAGACTTTCCTTTCTTAAGACCAGCAGGGTGCTGAATCAACACAGAAGATTCTTTGCCACTGCATCTGAATCACTCTATGTATGTAACACAGGTATAAAGATAAAGGAAACACAGCACAAGGAGCCTTTTCCACATGCAACAGCAGTTACTGGGAAAGAAAAGCAGTAGTGTTAAATATGGTAAAGTTCTTTCCTTCTGTCTTGGATATACTTGGGCAGACAAGGAAAGATAAGCTGCACTCCTTGAAAAGATGTATTGACAAATACCCTAGCTTAGAAAGCATTTTGCCACCTGACTGCAGAATTCCTTGACAATGCTGAGAGACTTCTTCCTTTAAGGCATTTCAGCTTAAACTTCATACAACCGACTGAACATTTTGTGAGTGATACAGGTCAATGCCTTAAAAATATACTTGACAAAGAGCAGTACAATCTCAGCAAATGCATAAGAACATAATTATAGATGTGCCGTGAGCAGTAACAGCAAAAATATGAATCAAATTCAAACCAAGTGTTAATCTTGTTTGCAATTCTGTTTTCAATTTTCCAAATCACCAGATTAAAGTACCACAAAAAGAAATTAGTGATGAGAAAAAGCTTATTAGATCATGTTGTACATCTCCTTGGCAATATAAAATTGCTCTCTACAGCAAATATCTCAGTGCTTTGTTCTGAATGACTGAAGGGAAAGATATGCTACTGATCTACTATGGAAGAAAAAAACTTCTATTGAAACTTTATTAAAAGTTGTGTCCTTGTATTCCACCTGATTTTTCCTGTGCTCAACGTAATCCTATTTTTCACATCTCATATTTTCTATAAACTTTAGGGCCTGCTTTATGACTGGCATTTACCTCAAGCAAATAGTTTTTATCCTACCCTCTTACTGGATGAAATAACTGAATTAAGCACATGGCTATACATATTTTTTGTGCCTTTTACTTTTTAGGTACAGATGGATTTATACTAAGTGCTCCAAAACCGCAAATGGAAATGTCCTAATTATGTTAACATTTTAACAGAGGCCAACTTATTAATTTGGCATTAACACCCCCCAATACCTATGAGAAATGCAATTTCCTAAGTTTGCATTTGACCTTTTTGTGGTGATGTCACATTAGTAACTCAGAGTTATCTTGATCCAACCCTTTATTTTTGTCATAGAGATACTGGCTGCATTCAGTCAAGCCCACAAGATGTTATCTGAACTTCCTTTATGTTATTCATTATTCTTTCCATTAAAATTAATTTTTTAGGCTTGCATAATTCCAAGATCAGACTAACAGGCATGCAGATACTCAAATCTCATTGCTTCTTTTATAGACGTAAAAAGGTTACTAATATGTATCAACTAGACTGTGTTTTCATAACTTGAAGTTTTTAGGTTTTTTTAAGTAGCTTTTAATTCTACAATTAAAATATAGATCACATTAGGAACACAAGTAAGGCTAGCATATTTTTATAATGACCATATAAATCATATGCATAATCAAGTTACATTTTTACAATTAGCATATAATTACCTCTTTACATAAATTTCCACTGGTTGCAAACCATTTACTGAAATAGTAGTTGAATTTTAATGATCATCCAATAAAACACCCAGATTTTATTACTCATCTCATTTTTCCCCTGTAGAACCTTGACTCAAGGAATAGATGTTATTTCCTCAAAGCAGAAATATTTTCCCCATGAGCACTGTTTTTAAGATGTGGCAATATGATTAACCTGCTTTTAAAAAGAACCACCAGCCTGTGACTACCCTTATGGTGAAAGGTTTTCCCTTTTGTATCTTCAAACTGAAGGTTAATGGAAATGAATCTTTGGCAATGATCTTATTAATAAGTTTCCATCAGCAGTCGCCTGATCACTGTTGGGTGAAGCAGTTTAACCTCAGTCCTCCAGAAGGGTGTGTCTAACCCCTTGCAAACATTTTGTCTCCCAACTGGATGTCCAAGTCAAAGTCAGTAAAATAATTTTATACTGATCATGTCTTTCATCTGTCCTTCATTAAAGAGCTTGCTCTTGGTCTTTGATATAAACACCACATGGCGGGGGGGGAGGTGGTGTGTCACTTTTTTTCCCCTGTAGTATTTTGAAGTATGAGTGGAATGAAAGATTGATAATGGCATGGTGTTGAACCTAAGACTACACTGGACAGAAAACACAACAAAAATACAGCACACTGAAATGCAACACAGCACTCAGAATACCATTAAAAAAGGCACTTCAGCTTACAGAAGTATCAATAGTACAGATGGATCACCTAATCTTACAATCAAACAAACAAACTATAGAAAATAAATAGCAGTTCTTAAAACACCATTGCAAGACTCACCTCACAGTGAGATGAACAGGACTTAATAGTTATCTTTCTTCCTAAGATTGTTTCTGTCTTCCTATTTGCCATGCAGTTATGATAAGAGTAGCATCCTGAAAGAGAGAGAGAGAGGTATCTGTGAAGCCTGTAAAACGGAATCACATTATGGGCTCAGTTTCTCTAAACAGCTTAATTCTACCAGAAGTAATCGTGCCAGTATTTCAACAAATATATCTCAGTCTGGTCCACTTTTCTCATGTCCTGAGTGTTCTGGAATATAAATATCTTCTGCTATATCACACAATATTATCTGTCATCTCATCCATGTAGAAGTTGGCATACTCAACTGATCTCTACTTCGTGTATGTCTTCTACCATAACCAAGATTCTTCTCATAAGCCCAACCTCTGGGCAGTTTAACTATCATTCAAAGCAACAAAGAACAAAAGGCAACAAACAAATCTATTAGAGAAAAGGGAACCTTTTTTTACCTCCTCAAACACAGAAACACCATTCTACATAACCATGACAAGAATGGACATCACTGAATCCTTCACCAGCATATTCTCCCATAACCCAGGGAAACACCAAAAATATTTTATCATGGACTATCTTGAAAAATAACTGGAACTAGTGTCCCAGTTTGAAGTAATTTTACATTTTAGTTAGGCCTCCTCTAACTGTCTGAAATTAATGGCATATTGTGGAGAAAATTGCTTGTTCTTAGGATAAGGCCAATTTTTGTGCTAAATGGCAAGAATTGGTATGCAGAGAGGCTCTTGCTTATACTTATTGTTGTAATAACCAAGGTCAGCCAATTTTCATTATTTGCCCCTTAGAGGGTCAGAAACGGAAAAGCGTAG
>BJBW01019565.1:3985-33315 GCA_004320125.1 Scolopax mira | reverse complement strand
CTCTCTTTCTCTCTCTTTCTCTCTCTCTTTCTCTCTCTTCTTTTTCCCCCTCAGCTGAAAAAAATCAGTCTGACCCAATCTACATTTTTTTAGAACACGTAGGTTAAGCAGATGCCTGCCTGGAGGGACTTACAGTCTCATCCTGATGTACAACACGCAAGGAATACATAGGCTGGTATACCAGAGTGGGAGTAGTTGTTAATCAGCAATTGAAGGATACATGAAGGAAACATGTTTCGGATTTTCTTAGGAAAAAAAAAAGGTATAGAAGTGGATGTCTGCCCTGAGGAAAAGGGATGCTTTTTTTGGTGCACCAGTGGGTAGTGTCAATGAAGAAACGGAGTTCAGACCCAAGGAGCATTTTGTGCAGAATACTAGGATGTGCCAGAAATAACAGATTACAGTAGGTGGGAGTTTCTTATAGGTGAAAAAGAGGCTCTTAAATTAGTTGTCAAAAATAGCTGAGGTTTATGAAGGGATTTAAAAAAAAAATAATTATATAGAGTAGCAGAACTTCCCCTCTTCCCTCACATTTTAAATGTACAGAACAGAAGAAAGAATTCTCATTCATTTGCCCCCTCAGCTCTTCTTTCCCATTTCCCTGTGTCATGTGGAAGGATAAAAAGAGAGCATTGAACTCAGAGTGCCTGATTTGGTTGGACAGGAGAAATACTGAAAAGATCTTTGCTGAAGGCTGATCTGTGGGCAGCAAACGAGGGTGAGTGGAGTGGAGTTGTTCTGAAAGTCTCTTATCTGGGTTCTCATCTCATTTCATCCAAGTGGGGGATGTCTGACAAGTACAGACAGCGAAGCAAGGCCAGTGTTAAACCAGACCATTGCCCTTGAGTGGCTTGAGAGCTGCTGCTGGAGGGAGAATGTTAAGCAGAACAGAATCCTGCAGGATCGTGAAGATAGCCTGAGCTATGTAGATTATGCTGGTTGGCTGGCAGTGGGTGCTCTTAAGGGCAGGTATCCTATTAAAATCTTTTTTTTTTTTTTTACTCTAGGTTGTAACTCCTTGTATTCCTATGGTGAAAAATGCAAATGGGTCTCAATCTATTCCCAGAGACAACCTTTTACAAACCTCAAAAGGAGACTTTGCCCAGGAAGGATTTCGGCTTGTGGTCCCCCAGTACTGCCTTGTGCGATATGAATACACACATTTGTCCAAAATCAGCAGAAGTGTTGCTGAGGAAGCAAAAGCCAGCAAATACTCAGTCCAAGTCATACCAGCTTTTTCATGGATCTGGCACCTTTGTGGAACAGGTCATAAGATGAGGTTCGGTCCCGGGTACAGTTCTCAAAATTTGCGTAGATCAGCTCTTTCCATTGCCATGGGGCAGTTACACATCGTATCTGGGGACTAAAGGTACTGACTTTGGTAGGACTGAGGTGGGCACTGCTGCACTGGGCACCCAGGGAAAATCCTGATCAGATCAGCTGTGCTGTAGAAGCAGAGAAAGCTCCTTGATCTACCATTAATGGAGGAAGAACTACAGATCTGCTCTACCTCTGTATTGTGTCATCCTTACAATGGGCAATCACTGCTTTTATGTCACCTTGGTGCATCACATCCACACACAATGTGATACAAAATCCCGAATCTGATAGTTAACAGCCACAGCCAACTTCAAATGTTTTGGAGTCCTTATATCCTATGCGTAGCAAGGGAACATAACTAAGTGGTTTTTTAAGTAGTTTTGTTTCTTCCTGTTCATCAGGGACAAGATATGGTATGCCCAGGGAAGGGATATGATTTGTCCAGGCATAGCTTGCCACAAGCCTTCCATCTTTCTATTGTGTGTAATCTGAGGCTTTTTTGTGTTTGGGGAAGTATTTGCAGGGGTCTTAAGTAAATTAAGGGTAGTTATATATGAGAAGATGCAGAGCTGCTGGTATTCATTGTAATGGCTGCAGATGAAGACAGATATTATAATATAGGACTACCATTTGCCTGAGACCTTGCATCAGCGATTATTTTTCATCTGAAAGAGGCTTTACCTGAATTATTGTTTTGAGATTCTGAAGTGAGTCCCCTAATCATCTCTACTCTCCATGTGTGGGAGTGGATTTAGAATGCCTTAACTAGGGTTCCTTTGGACGCACTTAAACAAAGACCCCACCTCAGGAGCGCCACAAAGCCCAGGTGGTATATAAATGATCCATCTTGTGGATACCCCTGAACCAAATGTAGGGCAGGGATACTCAGTCCCTGGGACCAGCCTAAATCCAGTCCAAAGCAAAACTCCCAAGACTGCATTTGGTGTAGACTTTGATCGGCTGATGTGCTCCTGTTGTACACAATTACTTGCAGGATGTAGCTAGTAGTAGCTGCATAAATGTCAGGATTAAATGTAAGGATGAGAAACAAGAATGATATCCAATCTATCATCTCATCCCGATAGTTCATGCTGTGAGCATTAGTAGATACAGCAAGTTCTTCTCTCCTTTGCCTACCAAGTCCCTAGAGTGAAGTCAACCCCTCTTTCCCCCATACAGCAATGTGACTGTCAACTGAAGGTTTGTGAAAATTCACTTACCAGAGAAGGACTAAAGCTAACCTCACCATTAAGAAGCAAGAAGAGTAAATGGTGTGGTATGGGAAGTCATTAGTACGTCTGACATGCCTCTGCATCGCGCTGCAGATTGATCTCCCTATTGTTCAAAGGACAAAGATACCCGAGACAAACTCAGGGAACTTCAATTTTAAATTCCCTCCTTTCCCCACAAATGTTAGTCTTATGAAGAAGGAAACTGGAGGTAAATATTCCTGCTTTTCAACTGTGGGGTGGGGTGGGGCAGGGCAGCAGTTCTCAGCCCATGGCTGCACACCACCATTTTTGCCACTATTCTAAAAAGGGAAAGATTTTAAAACTTTCATCTTAGAATTAGAGAACAGCTGGGGTGATTCAAGCACTGTGTGCCCTGTGGCTGGCTGTAATTTCCTCTTTCTTCATGACTAGCACAAGCATAATTATTTGGTTCTTTTGAGATAGGAAGGTTGTATTTGTTTCTTTTTAATCATTAATATGCATCCCTTAGACCCTATCCTGCATTTTTGGTTAGAGAGAAGAGAACCGCTGTGAATGTGGGTGCGAGAATAAAAGATTGAGGTCTCCTCTCCAGCTTGAGAGATGGAGAGGCATGGGACACAGTGGATCCATGGACTGAAGCCATCCCAAAGGCCGGAATCGTGTTAGAGGACAGGGGAGCTCGGACACAGGTAGGAAAACAGGGTGAGGAAACAAAGGAATTCTTACAGAAAAGCAACACTGATACTGTTTTTACCTGATGCTCTTTTGTTCTTGTTAGTCCTATGAAATTTCATGGTGAACCAGTCTAAATTATTAGTCTATTTATTAGTCAAATTATTTAATCTAATTATTAGTCTAATGCCATTATTTCTTGCCTTGTAATGCCATTATTTCTTGCCTTGTTTTTGTGAGAATGTTATAAATCTTAATTTTTATGGTGCTTTGCTTGATAACGCTTGGATGTTTGGCCACATGATTTCCAGTGTTACATGGTGTAGTTGTTAGTATTTTGTTATCTTTGTCTTAGACTGGCAATGTAATTAAAATACATTAATATTGACTGAGAGTTTGAACTACATGTGCACAGAAATAGAGAGAAGGAGTTTTAAGCACCCTGTGTGAATGTAGGAATGATTTCTGTGAAGTGCTGAACATTTTAGCTTAAAACATCTACAGGAAAAACTTAGACCATTATAAACCAAATTTTTAAAGGCAAGAAAGAGCTCTAAATTAATTTCTTCCTATAGACCATTCAAAGTGTACAAAAGTAATAAATTCCAGATTTCAGAGATCCCAGAAACAAAGAGGTTGTTCTAGATTCCTTTTACTTGCTGGATGGCCTTTAGGATTCAGTTCTCCATAATTCTATACACATTTCAGGAACTATCTTCTAATTGCCAGGGAAGATTGGGAAGTAATTTTTTGATGCCAGGAGCTGGGTCTTTATGAAAATACTGCAAGATCAGCCAAGAAAAAAGGAAAAAAGGAAAAAAGTGATGTTTGCATATATCTGAGCATCTTGGTGGTTGTGGTCTGATGTATTCTGTACTCTCTTGAATTGGACTTTGTTCTGTTTGCTCCACCTTAAATTCTTCACCATGCTCCAGCTTTTACACATTTAAAATAATATCTTTTCCCCCATAAGAGTGGTCAGGTTGAATAGGTCTAGGAAGGAAATCACACAGATGTTATGGTGGAAGTCCTCCCTTAGATTTAATTGGGGTATAATTAGTTTTGACATTTCTTTCCCTACCTTACTGCTGCTCTTCTCCCGTGAAAGTGGGATGAGCACAAGGATTTCCAGGTCAGGGTACAGGAACATGAATCAGAGCAGAGACTAGGAATCTTGCCAGCACCTGCCCACTCTCCACTTCTGTCTGCTACTCTCAGAAGTAATGATCACTAAATACTACTCTAAAACCAGGAGAGGAAAAAGCCAGGTCTTTCTCAGTGTGGAGAGGGGTAAAATGAGAAAACAAGTGATAGAAAGCCCTCCCAGACACAACATTTCAGAGCTTTGGGTTTGCCTGCAGCTGCCTAAGACCTAATAGCGGCCTTCCAGTACCTGAGGGGGCTACAGGAAGGCTGGGGAGAGCCTGTTTCCAAAGGCCTGCAGTGACAGGACAAGGGGCAATGGGTTGAAACTGAAGAAAAGCAGATTTAGATTGGAAATTAGGAATAAGTTCATTCCAATGAGGGTGGTGGAGCACTGGAACAGGGTTGAGGCCCCTTCCCTGGAGACATTCAAGGGGAGACTTGAGGAGGCCCTGGGCAACCTGGTCTAGTTGGGGGTGTCCCTGCTGACTGCGGGGTGGGTCGGACTAGATGGCCTTTGGAGGTCCCTTCCAGCCCAGATGATTCTATGCCTTCATTACCTTCAGTTCAACCCACTGGGCATCGTCAGGTTTTTGCCTTAATCCCATTAAATAATGGATCCTTCCCTTTATGGATGATTTCAAGGAATCGGCTCAAAAGCTTTGCAATGTGTGCAAGAATTAAAAATTTTGTGGGGCTTGTGTGCTCCTCTTTGCTGAATAGTGCCCTCAGCCAGGCAGAGCTCTTCAGCAACTGTCCCCACTGAGCTCCCAACACTGATCTCTATCAGGAGTAACTCTGCATTTCCCTCATAAAGGTGCAAAACTCATTTGAGATAAGCATCAAGCCCATGATTTACATTAGCTCTTCCTTCCTTGCTTGCTTTTAGCAGGAGTTGTGCCAGCAGGTAAAACTCATCTGTCCTGTGGACAAGGAACTGAAGAGTTGATTTCATGCTCCCTCCCCTTCTTCTGCCATTTCTACAGGCATGCCCTGCATGTCTCCTTAGTTGCAGGTTAGAGGCAGAAAAACGTCCCCTTTCTGTCAGTAAATAGCACTCCTGAGCTGTTCTCAGCTGGTAGCCCCAGTCCCCTGCAGCGTTCTCATTGATTTGGCACAGTGCAAGGAGAGTCATTTTTACCTCCCAGAGCACAGGAGCCACTTGGGGTTCCTCCAGCTTGGGAAGAGCTGGCTGCACGTTTGATTCCTGCCTCTCAGATCCTTCAGGAGACGTTGTCACCTTGATTTTCCTTCAAAAGAGCCTCATTTTAACAAGTCTGTCGTTAGACTGTAAATTCAAATGTAAATCTTTCAATTGTTCTGCTTTTTCTGACATGATTTTGTATTACATGTATCGATGCAGACTAGGAATGCAAGCAGAAGGATTCAAAAATGTACAGTCTAGGTATCAGCTGGGCCACTGGAGCTGCACATGATGCCTCTGGGCTTTTCCCTGAGTTCCCACCCAGCCACACATGCCATCAGCCCACTGTGGAAATGGCCTCTTCAAAAACTGCCTGTGCCTGAAGGAATCCCTATCCATGGAACAAGTGCCTGAGCAGGAGGCTGCTTCTACCTGCTTTTGCCAGAACTCTGACAGCCAAGCCCTGGCTCCTGATCCACCAGATCTCTGAAAGCAGTAGTTTCATTGGAAATGCACAGAAGCAGCTCAGGGGAACATCAGTTTGACTGATGTAAAAGGTCGGGAGATTTTGTTAGTAAAATCCTTTGTCACCACCTTTTCTGGGAGGAGCTCAAGAGGAGGTGGCTGGTCCAAGGCAATCATTCACTCCGGAAAGGGAGAGAGTGGGACTGCAGTCTTGAGGCTGTAACATCCTTCTGAGAAGATCTCAGAACTGCTCTAGGGATATGCTGTGAATCCTCTGAAGTAAGTATTTACTGTCTTTGCTTTATAAGGGAAGAAACAAAGGCGCAGATTGGTTTATCTGTGGCAAACAGACTGTTACCCAGGCCTCTGAGGCTGCACACCTTTCTGCAGGCGAAGGAGAAGGATGTCTGCAGATGTCATTTTGGTTCTTCCTATCTGACCACTCTTGGTGCGTATCGAAAGAGCACAGTCCATCAGGAAAGAGATCCCACCTCTTTTGAAGAGGAACATCAAAATCTGAGAATGAGATTTGAGGTCACCTTTCATGGTGCCCAATGTACACGCTCACAGACCTGACTGATGGGGTTTGAGATCTCAGTTACACTGAGCTGAAGTCGGTGAAAATCGTTGGTGCTTGAGATTTCTTAGATGGGTCAAAGCTTCCACAGCCACCCCAGAGATCTCCCCAGCTTAGAGAATCATTTCCTGCAGGTTTGTCTCTCTCTTGAAAACTAACTCCTGCTATTGCATCTCTCTCTTATTTTTAGGAAATATTAGTTTGTTTCTGTATTGCACTTCACCTAAGTTACATAGTATTACATCTGCTTCCTGACTGATGTTTTTTAAACTGGATTATGGCAAGGACATTTAAAAAATGACTGAAAAAACCTCATGGGATTAATGAAACTGTGATTCTTTTGGTTTTGTTTTTCTCACTGTTTTCCACAACAGGAAAAATCTAAGAAACTTAATTTTTATTTTTCTAAAACAAAGGTTCCAGGCAGTCATGTGGCCACAGTATCTAGGCTTTAAGAAAACATTATACAACTGTGAGGATCATTACAAAATCTTGAGAATGGACAAAGCACTAGCACTCACCCACATATAGCTCTTGTGGTAGGCAACAAGAAAAACAAAAAAACAAATACCACACATTGTGAATGCTTACAAGAAAATTAACCATGTTTTTTACAAAAAACCACAACTCAACAGAAACCCAAAACCCAAGCCAAAAAAACCCCAAGTCATTTATTGGTAGTATTGTCCTCTGGCTGCTTTCTAACTGACTAATTTTGCTAAACTACTTTGAGACCCTAGGGTCAAACCCAAAATGAGAAATGACGTTAAGAGAGTCTAGGGAAAGTAGACTTTGCTGTATATGCGAATAATTAATGAAAAATTATGGCAATAACTGGTCTGTCTCTTCCACTGGACTTACTCATCTTAACATCGTGTCCCTTTTTCTTCTCGGAATCTAAATGTTTTTGCTAGAATAAATATGTGACTCTGAGGATAACCTTGTTCAGGAAGATAAAAGGAAGAGCTTTTTTGTCCACTGTGTATAGGAAGCCAGATGCAGCAGGGCTGGCACCAAAGCTCTGAGATTTGGGAACTGCTCCTCTCCATCTTGCAGCAGACTCTTTGCGGGGCTGCCCTGCCATTCCTTCTTCCCATGCACTTCAGACTGAGCACACTGCAGTGAGGCTTGTAACTCATCTCACTGGTATTTTAGGTTATAGAGCTCTAATCTTCTGCTGTTCTTCCCCAAACCTCTGCTCTGCATGCCTGCTGTTTGTGTTAGCCCATACTTTAGTAAATGTTAGAGAAAACAACTGGAGTGGCTGCCGCACGGCAATTGTTAGTCTCCTTTTGTGCTGCAGTGTACACCCGCTGAGTATTGTTATATATTCAACCCACAATCATAAAGCCCACTTGCAGCTTAAGGCATTTTCTTTTCCTAAGACCACCTCAAAAGCCCATACAATTAGTCCATGTAAAATTGTTCCCAAAATCAGCAACTGATTTTGTTGGTTCTTTCCTTTTTGCGTTCTGCTGCACCTCACTTCATTTTTAATATCTTTCCTTAGTTTGCCTTTTTTCCCCAAAAAGCTCCTCAGCAGAATGGCTTTGCCCTGCAAAATCAGTTTGCTGGTACATCCTCAAGGCCCCCAGCTACGTAAAGAAAACTTACAATGTTGTATATGGATCTCGTAAGTTTGGGAAGGGTGTCCTGTCCACAACATGATGTTTTTCTTGTCTGTAACTTTTCAAAATAAGTTAATGAAAAATTAATCCTATTTGGAGTCTACCTTCAGCCCTTTGGTTACTCTATCAAGTTAATCAGCATCGGCTGAGATGTAACATGAAGGTACCATACCACGTCCTTTGGAGTGTAGATTTGGGGCTGCTCAGTCCAGTTCTGCCCCTGGCCTTGACTGCTGTGGGTTTTTTCCCATTTATTATTTTCAGTATATTCTATGGTTTGGACTTTGAAAATACTAAGGTCATCAGTGTCTGAAAGCAGAGGGTATGAGAAGCTGTCCAAGCTGAAATCTGATTTACTGAGGATTTGGTACCCAGTATGGGATTCACCTATGACAAGTACTGCTGGAAAATATTTGCCAACAGAGCATGTGATAAAGCAGATTTCCTGTGGCACCACATGCTCAGGCTCCAACAAAAGGAGCTTCATAATATTGAGGATTGGGTCTGAAGTAAACATTTTTTCAGCCAACAGGATTCCTTGAAGTTATTTATTTACTCCAAAAAAGTGGAATATTCCTCCTGAGGCTCACTGCTTCCAGCGTTCCTTATAAAAATTGCCCTGTTTTTTCAAGTTTTTGGGGAGTGTGTAGGGGTGTCTCTCTGTCTGTGAGAGAGAAACAATATACATGTATCGTTTGTACCGAGTGATGTGGAAGTTGCTCTGGCAACTACACATGGCTTATTGAATGCCAAGGTAAATAATAGCAAAAGACACGCATACACTATTATTCTCATAATTTCCTGCTGCCCTCAGGCAGTAATAACTTACACACCCTATTTTCCAAATGTTTCTAATTTGTTTCTCATGAGCAGAATTATCTCATAAGTAAAACTCCTCCCCTTTGCAACCAGTCCCACCTCTTATTTTACAACTGCTGCAAATGAGGTGACCAGTCAAAGGAAAAGATTACGATATTCATATTTACTGCTAACTGGTGAAACAGAACAGCTGCAGGGCACTTTTAAGCTCTTCACGTCATTCTGCCCATTCGTCTGGAGCTCTGCAAGTCTCCCTTCTCAAGTACTAATCCTACATGCAGTGCTGCAATCCTGCCAGTCTGCAAACATATTCCATTCCTTATCATCCCAAGTGATGGTTCTCATACGGCTTCTGCTTTTACAGCTGAATCTTAGACTGTGATATCCTTGTTATTCCAGTCCCACCTCTGTCATGTGCGGCTTGAGCTTGATTTGCAACATGCCTTTCGCATCAGCTACTAAACTTCTCTTGAGAAAGAGTAACAGGGAAGTAGCCAATTTGGTTGACCTCAAGTTGTGCCAGGGGAGGTTCAGAGTGGGTATTAGGAAAAATTTTTACACAGAAAGGGTTATTAAGCCTGGAATGGGCTGCCCAGGGAAGTGGTTGAGGCACCATCCCTGGAAGGATTTAAAAGACAGGTTGACATAGTTAGTAAAGGTTTTTATTAGAGTTAGGTTGATGGTTGGACTAAATCATCTTCAAGGTCCCTTTCAACCCAGACAATTCTATGATCCTATGTTTCTAATGCTTTTTATTTTTTCTTTATAATCACGTTGTTGAGCCTGTGAACTGGTTAAGGGAATTAGAAAGCAGGATTAATCTTTTTTTTTATTATAACATGTTTTCTCTGCACTAGTACAGAATTATGGTAACTGAGTTGTAAACCACATCTGAGATGGTACTTTTCTCAAGAGTAAATGAAGTAAGCAGGTTTTATTAATGTATGGGACAGTACGCAAGAAAAATAAGTTTTCTTCCTCTTTCTATGCTATTTATTGTGTGATCTACCCCACTGTCTCCCTTTCTGCTTCCTGAGGTGAGAGACGTTACGCTGGGGAGCTTTGCTTCCTTCTCCACTTACAGCTCAAGTAGCTCTGTATTTCCTCAGTCCCTGACCAGCAGAAGGTGGTGGTGGTGGTGGGGCAGCGTGGGAACAGTGATGGAGAGGAGGTGATGGTGAGGAGCACGGGCATTCCTGCATGGGCTCTGGGATGGTGAGAGGCAATCTGAGCAGGCAGAGCCCTTCACTTCCTGCTGTGCTGTGCCCTTGGAATGAAACTTCAGCAAAGGGTTGGAGATGGTAACACGGTAAGTGGGATAAATTTATGAGGATCGCACTCAATATATGGAATTTGAAGAATATGGGGTTTTTTTAAATAAAAGCCTTTTTTCAGTTTTGTTCAGGTTAGGCTTCTATAGGACTCGTTTTTTCTTTTCTTCTTTTAGTGAAAAAGTTTTTATCCTATTTTTTTGAGTAGTAGTAGTGCCATTTTCAAGGCACTCATTTACAAGGCTTTAATTTTGATCTAAGAAAGTTGCTTCTGTGCTAAATACAGCAGCAATTAATTATTAAAGACATACCTTTTCTGGCTGAGCATTCTCCCTCGTAGCTGTTAAACTCTAAGACATGCTTTGCTTTTTAATAATTCATTTTTTTTTATTATTATTCTGGGAGTGTACAGTAAGTGCTTTGTGGGAAGTTGGGAGAATGATCTGGCTGCTGTTTAAGACTGCTGTGTGACCCAGGATCCCTTCCCAGCTCTGGTACAAGCCTCCTGAATGGCTGAGCACATACCTAGATGTATCACATCCATCTGCATCAATGCCTTCGTAAAAACAGCCATCAGGTTATTTCTGACAAGCTCTAGTACCTCCTCTTACAGGACTGGGATGAACATTGCCCTTTGGCCTGCTCAGAGATCAGTCTGTCCTGCAGTGCCAGAATAACTACAGACACAGAAAAAAGGAGCCATACACACTAGTATGAAAAATTGCATATTCCGCTCCTCTTTGCCCATTGATAACCTGCGAATCAGAACAGGGTAAAACCAGGATTTTTGTATGAACTGAGTCACCGTAGCTTTGCCCTGAGAAAAACTGGTTCGGGATGATGAGAAGAATGGCAAATTTATTTGCTTAAGGTCTCAAAGATATTTATGAGCTTTGGTAAGGAGGAAATTTCATCTTTGAACAAAGCCCTACGCACTAGATTCTTTGTGAACTGCCTCAAGCCCTTTCCTGTAATTATCCATCTGATCTGTACAGGGTGGATTCGGCACAGCGTATTGCTCTTGACAAACTGAACGTTCCAGCGGTGTCTTTAAGCGTTTGCCTCTGTGCTGGGAACACCACAGGAGCCTGCAAAGGGTAGATCTCAACTCAGCTGGTGCCAGTAGTCTGTGCTCTTACAGTGTGGTGGCGAAGCAAGAGCATTAGGAAATGCATAATGGGACCAGATGGGCAGCACTGGGGCGTGAGAGGGTCTTGGGGCCGCTGAAAGTGCCATTTTTTTTTCTAATGAGATTTAAGACTGTAGCTGTGACCTCCCATTGCATATTAGCACTTTCTGCAAGAGATGAGAAGCTTGGTAGCTGGCCACATTCCAGCCTGTAGTAAGTTCTTCTGTTTCGCCTGTCGAGATTCCCTCTGTAGTTTCAGGTAGACTGACTGCTCTACTCTCATTATCCTGAACAGTTTTATCTCTGTTAGCAGTGGATGGCAACTTTGTGTGACTACCACTTTCCACTGCAGTGGTGAAGTCCTCTCTGAGTGTCTATGCATGTGAAAACTATGGATGAAATGAGGATGAAGAGGGAAAATTTATCCTTCTCCCATAGTATCTTTGCCCAGAATCTGAGGGAATGCCTGTTTTTTGAGACAAGGATGATAATGGTCCCAAAGAAGGAATGATTTTCTCCCAACTGATTGGGTTATTAGGAAGGTGTCATTGTTCCCCTGCTGCCAGCTTTGGGTACCACTCCTGGGGAGGTAAGTTGTCTCAGGGTTTTGAGGCCAAATCATTTAAGAATCTAGACACTGCAAGTTCAATTTCAGCCCCCTGTCTATTTACTGTGAAGAGCCAAGCACTTGTGAGGAGATTCAAAAGCTCTGGAGTTTCTGAGTGAATAAATGTCTAAAGATAGCCTAAGGAGTAGTAAGTACAGGCGCTTCAGTAAAATGGAGGCTGTGTGAATTTGCTCCTCAGGGCTATAGGTATGATAATAGATTTTATTCACTGACTGATTAATATGAACTTGAAGAGTCCTGGAAGTAGGGATCAGAGCCCAGAACTCCTTCTTCCAGGTGTGTGTTGCAATGACTGGGATGCACAAACAGGCTGTCCCTTTCTAGCCAGATAAATCTTGAATTATTCCTGCACAGAGGTACAGCACAGTGAGGCTACTGTAGGAAAAGTGAGGAGGAGCCTGTCCAGAAGAGAGGCTGCAGATTACACGTCCTGGATGGCCTTTCTTTAGCTCTGAGTCTGAATCTGGGACATGACCATTAAAAAAGGGGTAGAGTCCGTCTCCTCACTCTTCACTGGTCATTAGCTTTCAGAAGCATCTTGTTCTTGGACTGCTGAGGAGGTGGATGCTCAGGTCACTTGGGTTTTTGGCATTGTCCCCGAGCCATAACCCTGGGCTCCTCCTGCAGCCTGGGGAGACAAGAGAGCAATTCCAGGGGCAGAGTCAATGGATCTAACGGAGGTGGCTTTCTTAGATGACTCAGTACTCAGATGTGTGCTGTTTAATCAGGCAATTTTCTTTGACCATCAAAAATAAGCAAACCTTTCCATTCTCCTGTCCAGTCCAAGAGGGGATCTTTGCTAACACAGTAGTGTTCCTGTGTGCTCACCTCCAGGCGGCTTCCCTTGCACACTTGATCAGCAGAGGCATGTTAAAAAAATCACAACAAAAAAAGAAACAAAAAGCACAACACCCCACCACATCACACCCACCCACAAACCAATAATCTTGGGCACTAGAGAATGGCCTGAAATACCACATCTACACCTTTCTTAAATACCTCCAGGGATGGTGACTCCACCACCTCCCTGGGCAGGCTGTTCCAGTGCCTGACCACCCTCTCAATAAAGTAATTCTTCTCAATATCTAATCTAAACCTCCCCTGCCCCAACTTTAGACCATTTCTTCTGGTCCTGTCATTATTCCCTTGGGAGAAGAGGCCAACCCCCACCTCTCTACACCCTCCTTTCAGGTAGCTGTAGAGGGCAATGAAGTCTCCCCTCAGCGTCCTCTTCTCCAAACTAAACATGCACCTAGCTTGTTGTCATCTGCAAACTTACTGAGGGTGCACTCAATCCCCTTATCTAGATCACCAATAAAGATATTAAATAAGACTGGCCCCAAAAGTCTTATTCAAAGTCCTCTTCTTGTGCCAATGTTCAATCAGGCTGGTACATTCTTAGACTTGTTAAAAGATATCCCAATAGAAGCAGAGAAAACATGGGCAGTATGTAGAAAATTCAGGAACTCTTTCATTAGCTAATGGCTGATTCAGGGCAGTCCTCAATACAAAAAAATAATACTAATGGTAATGACTTTATGGGTTCCTACAGTAACAAGAGATGTGTAGTACAGGTACTGGGGAAGGGTCTACTGTGCATGTTTCTCTGAGAAGTTATGTTAGTGCATCTCACATGTGACTGGTTACAGCTTCTCTTGAGCAAGATTCTGTCCTTCACCAAGATGGGCTCTTTTCATGATACACACGAGTGTGCTAGGGTGAGACTGCTGAATCCAATTTTTAGTTCAAATATATGAAATATGTTCTTTGATCTGTTTTTGTTTGTTTTTCTAGTGGTGAAAAGCTAAAGAATTAAGTCATAGTGATGTGGCAGCAGTGACAGCAGTGACATTATTTCTGTGCTTTGTGCTTTCCAAGCATAAAAATGGACAATCAATCTTGACTGATTTGTAATACGAAAAAAAGCAGACAGGCAAAATAAAGAGGAGGAGGCACAGAGTGCAAGTTCATAAGTCAAACAGATGTCCAGAGTCTTGGTAATAACAGGGATATGTAGATTATCCAGGGCTTAAAAATGTTGCAAGGCAAACGTGATGCTGTGGACATTAGGAATTTCAAAATGAGGTATCCAGCCCTATGCCGTGACTTTTCCTTTTTCATTATTGAACTTCTGAGCCAAATTTTGTGACAGTCTTGGGAGGACTACAGGAGGACTCTTTTGATTAGCTAGTTTACTTTCTCACTTTCTTAAAGGAAAAAGTCTACCCCAAAGTCTGCTGGGACAGCTATATTGTATTACAACCCTCCCTTCAGGAGGCAGTTAAAGTTGAGCATGACTTTGGACAGTGCCAGCTCTAACTTTGGTGCTGGGATCCTTCTGTCCAGCTTTGTTCTTCTAGACGTGCTGAAGTCTCTGGTCGGGGCGTAGTTGATTTTTCCAGCATCCAGTTTGCCAATGAGACATGGCCTTCCTGCTGCCAGCGGAGCCTGAAGAGCGCTAGAGCTCCGTGTTGCCAACTCGTCCCACACATCATGTGATGCCAACATTGCAGAACCATCCTGGTTTCCAGATCAGCACAGGGATGTGAGGTAACCCGTTTTTTTAGATTAAATATTTGATATTCCCATGAGTTCCTCTCCACCCTTTGTTAGAACTGCATCACAAGCCTAAATTTCCATACATAGGATCTGCTTGGCGTGGGTTCCTTCCATTTCAGTGGTTTTATTTCCCTTCTGTGTTTGCCTAATTTTTAAGATCTTTCTCCTTGAGACAACAGAAGATTTCCCTCATAGTAATTGGGAAATGCTTTTGTATGTATATTCTGGAAAACAACGTGTACCTCTTAGTGTAAATGATTATGCTACTCTACATCCATTCAAAAGCAGTGATATTTCATATTATGGGGGCAAGGGGAGACATTGAGTTTAGCTAAAATAGCGCAGTGAATTTGGCAGGAACATAGAGTGTAACGCTCATCAGACTGCTTATGAGAGCAGCAAGTCTGGAATGGATGCTGTGGAAGCAAGGAATAAGAGAGATTTCAGCTATCTTCTGCCCAAATTAATTAGCATTATGTAAGCGGAGAGAAAAGCAAAAAATCTAAAGGGGAGGGAGACATCTGTTATGTCTCTGAGTTTTCAAGCTTGCCTGCAAATACAGGTCTCCTGGAAAGACGGAAGTATCTCTGTGCTTTTGAAACAGTGAGGGGAGTAAGTGATGAGGAGTCACTGGCTAAAATCCAGTGGTGTGGTTATTGCTAATCCTGGCTCGTTCTTACAGGGGATCGTTTGCTCTTGCAACTCTTTCTGGTTATTTATTATTATGTTATGGTGGGGATTATGTTGCAGCAAAGTGTGAGGACAAACTAAAATCTCCCCATCCTCTCCCAGCAAATCTAAGCAGAGTGGTAGAGCCTGTCAGGCTGATGGGTAAAATTCCCAAACACTCTTATCTACAAAATAAGGACGTTTTCTGCAATATCAAGGAATTCTTACTCAGGAATGTGTTCTGTTTGCTCTCAGGTGCTGCTGGCAAAGGGCTGGTGGCTCAAGAGCACTCTGGACTACGTACCAAGCAAAGAGGTGATTACAGTGGTGAGGTGGGAGGTAATGTTCCAGCAATTTGGAAATCACTGTCGAGAGTTATAATGTTTAGTTAAGGAAACACTTCTCTGAAATAAGATGTTAAGGCAGACTGACTCCTTCTCCCCCCACTGCTTTCCTCTAGTGGATTCTTTTAAAATGTGTTGGGAGTAATAAAAGAAGTGAGGTGAGGTCAGGTCAGACTGCTTGGCAAGGAAGGTCAGACGGGGTTAAGCAGGTCAGGTCACATTTCTGTGTCTTCTGTGGTTCTCCAAGAATTTGGGGTCACTGCTTAGAAACTCGGCTATTTGATCAGCTGTTGGTAATTTGAGCATCACACAAGAGCAAGTGGAATCAAAGATAATTCTTGAACATGAATGATTGGAAAGAAGGAATGAATGGAACACTGTTACATTAAAAAATTAAATACACCAACTCTTTATTTTATTCCCATTTCAAATAGTCTATCATGGCTGGTTGACCTAGAAACTGTCTGACTAAGCAGCCAGAAATGCGTTTTCCACTGCGCTTAAGAAATAACTGCAGAAAAGACCATGTGTCTGGGAAAGGAGGACACACAACTTAGAAAGGTGTTGTTCTGCTGAGAAAATTAACTTGTCACTTCAAAAGTGGCTGGGCACCAAGCTTGGACAATAGCTACTTTGACTATCTGGTAAGAGATGGAATCATGTTGAAGGGCTAAGAATAATCTTTATCCAGTAATTGCCAAGTATTTAATAACTTTTAAAAAAAATATATATTCTCATGAAGTAGTTTTCATCGCCATTCATCAGACTGGCAAATTGAGACACGCAAAGGTTAAATAACTTGCCTAAGGTCAGAGCAGACCAATAGCAGTACTGGAGGGAGTACCTACTTTAAGCCGTGTCTGCTGAAATGACTGTCTCTGAAAGAAAGCAAATTCAGAGTGGATAAATTAACTTTTATTGAATGATGAAAATGCCAGTAAAATCAAGTAAGAGGAGAAAAAGTGTGATGTCAGCAACGTGGAGAATGTAACTACAGGATGGATTTCCTGTTCCCAGGGGAATGGAAGAAGAAAAAGGAAAACTATGTTTGTTTGGGTTTTTTAATTGTTTGTGGGTTTTTCCCCCCCAAATCATGTAGTTTGAGTCCTGGATAAGAATTTGGCTCAGGTGATCCCAAATCTCTTGCTCTTTGTAGGCCAGCCTCCTTGTAGAGGAATATTTTCAGGCCCAAAAGCAGCAACATACATAGGAAAGGAAATCCACCTGAGACTGTTAGCTTATTAGTGAGTTCTCTAATAGTTTCTCTGGATGAAGAGAGATGCACGTGGCTCTCTGTCTCCTGCCATCCTTGCCTTGGATCTCCCACTCTTGAGTTCCCCAGCCCCAGGAACAGCTCTCCAGCATGCAGGGATGATGCTGAGAATTCAGAAAACACCTTTCTAGTGAGGAGCAGAGGGACTGTCCTGGCCCTTTATATTCAATAAGGAAAATCTCATTGTGGAAGGAAGAGTTCATTTACAGCCCAGTAAAGGAAAGTGAGTTTCAAGGAGACATATTTTGCAGCTGTTTTACTGAAACTTTAAGTTTGCATGTACCCTCTTGTTATGTCACTCCAGAATTTTATAATCCAGCTCAGAGTTCCTACTTCCCTGTTTTCCTCTACCCACTCCTGCTTGGCAGTTTTTTTCTCTGAGCACTGGCTTTGGACTCATGACAGATTCCTGAACAAAACAGCAATCTCACTGCACTGGGATTTCCAGTGTTCTCTTCTGCTCAGATGCACCTGCACCCCCCAGACCCTGAGCATTTCCTACCCCTTTATGCAGCAATGGCTACTTACAGGTTAATTGTACCTACCATAAATTGAAATACTGCAGCAGTGTTATAGCGAAGGAGTGTTTTACAATCATTTAAGCCCAAACACATTTAATTCGTCACAGATTTTCTAGTGTCTGGGTCCTGAGAATTCTCCTGTTGTTGTGGAGCAGCCTTCTGTGGATATTTGGTGAATGAGGGGCTAAAGAAGCAGGGTTAGAGAGGTAAGGCTTTCCAGAAAGGGAATCCACCATCTCATCCTAAGCCATAGAGCTCCAGCAGGCACTTCTCCAGGTTAAGGGGAGCCTCTCCAGTGTCCACTCCATTGGTGTCTGTGCTTAGAACACACTTTACCTCTAGATATTACCTGTGGGAATGCTTTTCCCTTATGGCAAAAAAAAAATAATAATAATAATAAGGGAAAACCCAAGTCTGGCATTTTCTAAAGCAGCCACTGTAGTATTTTCCTTTGGGTTATGAAAAGCCTGAAATGTAGACAATGTAGTTACACCACATTATTTTCAATGGCTTATTAATACTGTGTACATTTAGTTTTCCTCCATGACACTATCAAGAGCAGCTAATTTAAAACAACGCACAGGCAAGTGTATCCTTACTTTTTCTAGCAGGAGGGAGAAGGATGAGTGTCAGTCAGTCAAGACGAGTTCCAAATACGTCTCCAACCAGGCCTCCTACAGAATAAGTGATGCTGGCTGGGTGCCATCTGGTTTACTTAAGGCTACAGCTCTTTAAAGAATGTTTGTTATGGATTTCCACAGTAGAGAGATTTACCAGGGAAGAACAAACAGATCCCGCTACTGTGTTTCCTTGTGCTTCATAAAAGTGCTCTAAACTATTTACAACCATTTAGATTAGTTTCACTTTCTGGGTTTTGTTTCATCCCGCCCTGTGTTAGTGTTTGTGGGATTGCAGAGTAGCTGAAACAACTCCTGTAGTCTCCCTTGGTAGCCCAGGATCTTGCAGAGCCTCACGGGGGACACTTTCCATAGCACTGGGACGGGAAGTTGGGCAGGGGTTTGCAGAAAGCACCCCAACTTCATCCCATGGCTTCAAAACACCATGGCTGTGGAGATGAGCCAGGCTTGGAAGATCTTGATCCTGCCCTCTCTGCACACATGCAAGTCTTTGAGCTTAAACCAGAGTTAATGCTTCAGGGTTATTCACCAATTATTCCATTTGGTGGTTTGGACAAAGCCTGGGAAATTTATCTTCAGGACACAACCTGAAAGCTTCACACCTCTTCTTTGGAGGAAGTGTGTTAGGATTGCACTAGACCTTCAGAAGGTGGTGTGAATTTCCTGGCCTTCTGCTGGAATGGTACAGAAAGCTCAGTGCTAACTGGGGGATGAATTTCACTTGAAAGTTATTTTTGATTTTATCATAACCCCAAAATGTTTGCCTTATTCAGATGTTTGCCTTGTGTAGTTTGTCTTTGCTGCTTTGCTTCTCTTAAGGAAAATTCTATACAATTTTTCAAGTTTCATGTAACCCTGTAGTGCCTCAAGCAATTGTTCAACTTAAAACATGAAGGGACAAAAAGTTACTGCCCATGGACAAAACTAAACATTTTAGTCATTTATAGTGTTATTTTAAATATACATATAATTATTCTTTTGGGCATCTCCACATGACATTTGCCATTTTTAAAGATGCAAAGATGATTTATTTTCATATGAAGAGCAACATCGGGGTTTTTTTTGGCTGCAAGGGGACAGAGAGATGGAGAGCAGTTGTGACAGAGCAGGAATGGGAATTGCAGGGACTGAATGTCAGTGGGGTTGCCTGTGGGAGCTATGGCAGAAGCAAGCAGAGGGGGAAGAGCGTGGGCTAAAGGAGGGTGGCAGGGGGTTCAAGCTGGGGTGAGAGGGAAGCAGGACCCCAGAACATGCAAAGGGGTTGGGAAGTCCAGCAGGAGATACAGGGACTACAAAGTATTAGAGACTGGAGAAACTTCTCAGGGGAGAAAGAGGCATCACATGAAGCAGGATGAAAACTGTGTGATGGGATGCTGCATCCAGTGAGAAGTCCCTGCACAGGGAGTCTTCAGCCTGGACTGGTGCTCACTATTTGTTTTCCTTTCCCTGCTCGTTAATTGTTGAGGCCAATGACCATTAAGGCAGTGGACCTCCTGCTATTGGGTTTATCTCTACTTTTACAGTGCTGTCAAGCAGCAGTAATGTAGATAAGCTGCTAGATGGAAGCTGTTCAGACACTAATTAAAAATACACTGAGAATTACAAGGAAAAACTCAGCTATACTCATATTGAAAAGAAACTTCAAGTAGAAGAGCTGTCAGTTCAAACCTGCCAGTCAAATGACACTGCTTAGCTCTGCTGGGTCAGCTCCTGCCTGACTTACTTAAAGATTTACAGACCTGTTAAAATATACAATAAAGATCTGGCTACGTCCATTGTATAATAAGACAAGGCCTCTTATAAAGCAGTTCATGCCTTTTTTTTTCATTCTGCTGATGTAATTCCATGAATTTCAGCAGGGATACTATTGGCTGATACAGCAGCACAGATCTATGTCCTCTCTATTTTCTAGCCTGCATCGTAACGCGACAGTGGGTTATGTTATAAAGTGTCTATAGGCTGCTTGAATCAGAAGAGACTTCTGTAATCTCTCACTGGGAATTTTGACACAATCTATTATTTACAGTCTGGTGTGTGAAAGGAATTCAAGAGCTGAGGCCAGCAGAAGTAGAGCAATCCAGAAGGGTGAAACTACTACCTTTCTTACAGTGTATCTTGCTGGGAAAGTTCAGGCTTACAAAGAGCAAACATACCAGTTTCATACCTCTCTATTGCCAAAGGCAGGACCACCTCAATAGAGCATGTGTTTGAGGTATCTGAAACGATGACCTGAAGAGGTTAGGGCAATTTGAGGACAGCTTCAATTTACAGAGGTGTATCCACAGACAATGGGAAGGATTAGAGTTCATCTCTGAACCAGGTAGGAGAGAAGACACTTTGCTGTAGAGGAAGTCATTATACTGGCAGTTGTGTGTGATACAGACAATACCTTGCCATTCATCAAGGGAAGATCATAGATTTGCCTCTGGAGGAGGGCGTACACATACTAATCCCACAGGAACAGCTGCTTAATTAATAAAGCCATGAGGAAAATTCTGTTTGGCTTTGTTCTCTCTGTTCTGACTTCAGGGTTGATGAGTCTGAGGAACAGGGAACTACACAAAACTGTTTACTGCAGTGTCTTGGGATCTTCCAACAGCAAAGAACATGCTTCTTGATGGCTGTTTTGTTGGAAATAAGAGTTGCTTATCTGTACAGAGTTCATGATCACAGTTCCTTTACGTACAAATTTTAATGTGGGACTTGAACAGTTTGTGCCACATTAAAACTACAGCATCAAGTAGCACTTGGGCCATATTGCTCTGCAGCAGAAAAACATATTAGAAAGTAGGTCGTGGAAATAATCCTGCTGGTTCTAGTAATCAGAGTATACAAAGGGGTCGAAAGTTCAGAGTGAGCTGGGGAATGCAGTCGGAGAGTTCCTTCTGCCTGAGCGCTGGACACAACGCATCCTCCTCCTCTCAAGAGGCTGCTGGAAGGACTGGAAGGATGATTTCTCGTAAGTGGAACATAGCCATCATCTGAGCTTGATAAAAAGTGCAAGGTTTACAGAGTCCTTTCTTCCCTGGAACCCGGTCTTCCTTCCTCTCTGAAGAAGGAGGTTCTTCAGAGCGGAGCATGGGGAGTAAAAGATTGCTAGGTCTCGATATTGAGCTGTGCAGGTTCTACATGTTGGATATATACCTGAGCTCCTGGGCACCTCTGCGGGGGTTTGTGCATTCCCACCCAAAGAGTTTAGACACAGAATGAGAGAGAGAAAAGAAGAAAACTTTTTCTCTCCTTTGACTGGATGTGGATCAAGTTTAAGATTAATGTTTGGTTAGAAACTGTGAAGAAAAAATTATTACTTTTTTGAAAATGGTTAAATTGTCTTGGCATTTCAGATTGATTATTCCTGTGGTATTTTGGCCCAGGCCCAGGACCCAGAATCCAAAGCTGTGGACTTGCTTCAGAATGCAGAGATGCTCCTGAGATTTTGATAGAAGGATTTGTGTCCATGGTTATTTCTCTGCTCCTAGTCAAAGCAGAAACTCTGAAAAACTCTTTGGGAATGTCAGGGCTGATCACCTGGCTTCTGTGTATGTGTGGCACATGAATAAATCTGTATATGGGCTATGTGTAGGGTAAGGTCCTGATTTCATCTCCTCCTCGCAAATGGTAGTTTATGGTGTATCCTTACATGAGGGACATGTATAAGCCATCCTGTTTAATAACTATCAGTGGATCAGTCCTCCATGAAATAGTTTAAGTCCTTCCAAATCCTACTGCCTCTACAACATCCTGCATCAAATTAATTCCAGTTTCAATTATGAAGAAAAATCTTTGTTTTGTCTGGTTTTAAACTAATTTATCAGATTTCTTCACCATGGCTCCTTGATCCTCATAATGCGAGAAATAGGAAATAACAATATGTCATCCATTTTGTCCATGAGATTTATTACTTACATCTTTCTCCTCATTCTCTCTTTTCTGAGCTGATAGTAACTAGTTAATACAACTTTCTTCACTGCTCCAGTCCTTGTGTGGCTTTGCTCTTCAATGTCTGTGCATGTGAAATGAGGACAATGCTCCCTACACCACAAGATAATTGGGGCTTGTAAAGAACTTTAGAACTATTACACAGAAAAGGTATTATTGTAGCCTTCAAAATGCTGCACAGAAATTAATTCACAGGTGACCAGCAGAAATCTGGTCACTCTTATTCACAAATCACTTTTCTTCTAAAATACAGATATTAATTACAGGTATCATTTTTTGCAAATGTGTCTATTATTTACTGGAAAACACCCAAAATTTTCTTATCTCTCTCCTATGAATATTGCGGTGGAAGAAAGGTGCACAGTGAGCCCATTCAAAACGTGAATTGGTATTAACTGAAAGAACCCACCACTACTACCTCCTGATTCATTGCCTCACTCCTCAATCACAATTCATAGGATGCAACTATCATTCCCGGGCCAAATGAAAGGGTGATACAAAGTCCTGGGTAAGTATTAAGTCATTTTACCATAATTAAAGTTTGATTTGTCTCTTTCAGGCTCTTTTTTCCTTGCTAAATCTTTGAAAGAGAGATTACTGTGAGTAAAGAGTCTAAATGGCAACCTTTGACGTTCGACCAGGTTGTCTCTGAGTAGTTTGTTTATAGCTAGTGCCTTAATCTTGAAAGCTTATTTTTCCTTTTCAGATTGTCTCTTCAGATCCCTTTGTTTTGCTTAATGTAAATATTCCAGCAGATTTCAGAACCAACTAGTGATGAATGTGATTAGAATCAGAGCTTTGTTAAGTAGTATGAGAAGATCCTTTATTTCAGCGAGGGAGATACATCACCTCTGTTGCAAATTATCTCATGCTGACAGAGTGAAATGTACTGTAACCTGATGAAAAAGGAACATGATCTAACTGTATCGATACAGGAGGAGAGAAATGCACACAGTGTTCAAAACAAGTATGTCAGGAAGAGTTTGGGTTTTTTTCTTGTTTTCATTTTCTGAGGCAGATAAGTGAGGTAATTGTTTCTCTGGATAGAAAAGTACAGCCCGTGCCTGGTTATTAGGTGGGTCTTATTCATTTGCTCATTAATTGACAGTTTATGGTATATGTAACAGGGACAATCGCAGTCAGAATGACGAAGGTCCATCTCAAACAGAAAACATTATAGGATCCCATCTTGTGAAATTGTACACTGAACACTTCTTAAAAACCTTTTTTCAGGGGAACAGATGGATTGTTTACAGGCAGTAATTAAGACCATGTCCCTTCCCTAAAATGCCTTTGATGTCGGGGCCAAATTTCATTTAGTGTTACATCAAATCTCAGATTAAATCATTATCTACTCCATCCAAGCCAACAGGGCCGGTCTGGATTAATAGAGGGGTTGTTGGGAGGAATATCTGCTTAAAATACATATATAGTAACAGGGAGAGGAAAGCCTAGTGGTGAAAAGCAATGCCATTGAGCACCAATACAGAACAAAGCCCGTAGGGGAGACCTTCTCAGTCTCTTACGGCTCCCTGAAAGGAGGGTGTAGGGAGGTGGGGGTCGGTCTCTTCTCTCAAGTCACAGGCGATGGGACAAGAGGAAATGGCCTCAAGTTGCACCAGAAAAGGTTCAGATTGGGTATTAGGAAAAATGTTTACATGGAAAGGGTTATTAAAGCCTTGGAATGGGCTGCCCAGGAAAGTGGTTGAGGCATCATCCCTGGAGGGATTTAAAAGATGGGTTGACACAGTGCTTAGAGATGTGGGTTAGTGATGGGGTTTTTTATCAGGGTTAGGCTGATGTTTGGACTCAATGATCTTAAAGGTTCCTTACAACCCAGACAATTCTATTATTCTAAAGTTATTTGGGGCTGGGATCTTGTTTTCTTCTTTGCTGGGTCACTGGTTTGCTGAATAGATTCCAGAACAAGTTGCAGTCCACGAATTTGGCTGCCTGTATGAAAATCCATTGATATTTCTTGAGGTTGGCACAGTGGGGGGCACAGTGTGCACAAATGGTTGCTCACATACAAGATTTTACAAATATATAAATAATATAATTTACCTTTTGATGCGGGTTAAAGGCATCACCATATTCAAACTGATGACAAAAGAGTAGCAGGCTGACTTTGTCACTCTTCTCTTGAAAAGTGTTTGATAACGCAGTTGAGGCTAAAGCTTCCTGCATGGACTTGGTATATTCAATTTTAAAAAGTAGTTTATCTGCCAAACCAAGTTCTTTTTGAGTCCTGCAGTCACTGACACTGCCAAACCCGTCTGGTTCACCGCTCCATCACTGCACTCTCATTCTGAGCCATTGCTACAAAATGTATTTCTACTGAAGAATCCTGTTTCCAGCTGAAATACAACACAGAGCTTCCACTATAGTTATTTTGTAAACGTAAGTACCTGTTTTTCAGATCATCAGGTGTATCAGTAAATGTACCTACTCTTTGTAAGTGTTTGTTAAACCTATACTTAAACAGAGGTTTGAAATGGCAGAAAATTGCATGTTGGGTTTATCATTAAGGAGGAGGGGGGGAAGAGAGAAGGAAAAAGCGTTGTCTGCTGTATGAATAAAAGAGCAAGGAAGATTTTTATTTTCCCATTGTGCATTTTTCAAACACTGGTGGTTGCAATAAAGAGGGAATGAAACGTCCCATGGCCATCCCGCTTGACCAAATGTGTTAAATCTGAAATTTATCCTAAAATTTGAGTGAGGGAGAACGTGCTTACCCACATCTAAACCCTTGCCAGTAATTTCGACATGGAAGTTTTACATGGCATTATTTTCTTTTCTTCTTCTTCTAAACTGCCAGGAAATGTTGCTGTACTGCTGTGACTGTACATATCTACACTGTTCCCATCAAAGTAAAATCTCTGCTAACTCTGCTGATAATCACTCGTTCCTGAGCGGGGCTGTCTTACACCACATCAACAGTGAATAGTTACCCCTGCACATTAGCTGAAGTTTTCCAGGTTGTTTTGAAAATTAGCAAGTAAATAGATTTATACTCCCTGTGTTGTTACTGTCAATCTCACAAACATGGATGGGAACAAAAATATTTTAAAAAATAATTTTTAAAAGTAAGTATTGTTAAAATAATTTGCAAAATATCATAGAGGTGACTTTCTGTTTTTCACTGTTAAACCACTCAGTTCCACGTTACCCAAATGATCATTTTCTGCACTTGTATAAAACAAAAATAGTTTTGCTTTTAGAAGATGAGATTTGGCACTTAGGGCAAAATTTTCCTCTCCAATCTGCAATGCAGATGCCTTCGCCGCAGAGCAGATTCCAACTGCCTCCCTGCATCCACTTCAGGCATAAAACTTCCCCTGATGTTGATGGGAGCTCCACACATGGACTGAGCTCAGACAACACACAACAGGCCAGAGGGAAGAATATTCCCCTGATTTACTCTGAATGCCCAAGACCAAAATTTAGACAGAGAGAGATTGAAGCCAGGCTGGTACCAACCATGTTAAGATGGTTCTTACACAATAGAAAATTTTCTTGGAACAACGGAAACCAGGCTGTGGTCAGTTGGAGATGCCAATGTTTTGGCCAGGGTTAGCACAGCTCTGTGTCTGGTTTCTCCTCCCCAAATTGAAGAAGAGGTGATAAAGGTGATAACCACAAACCTACTGGCTAAGATTTCCCATGAAAACCAAGTGGCTGCAGTCGAGGTTTCGTGCAGGGAGGAATTAATTTCCCACAGTGCTGCCTTAAAGCTATCTGTGTCTCCTTCCATTAGCAGCTGCACTGGAGCGGGTGCCTGGTGAATCCAACTATCAGGGTCCCTCCAGCCTGTCCCTTCTGTCACATGCTTATGATGGCAACGTGCAGAACTCCTCCAGGGAGGAGACCCTCAGGATGGGAGTCAATAGGAATTTCTTTTGGTATTTGTACAGGGGAAGGTGACGGTGTAGGAAGAATGTGTTAAAGCCAATACCAATTGCTGTTTCTGTGTGCCTTGAGGCAATGCAAGCAGGATTTTCTCTTTAAATCACTGCTAATTAGAATGAATAAATCTAATGAAATAGCAGCAGTGAATATTAATTGAAATAAACCCCCAAATCTCACCTAGATTTATTTTCAATCTTTCTGTTGTTTTTTTGTCTGTAAAGAGTCATACAAATAGATTTTTATATGTGTGTCCATGCCTAAGAAAGTGTGAAAAAGGAAATAAAAAGTCACAGATGCCAGTGAAAATGTATTTTGGTAGAAATTTCCATCAGAAATATTTATTCAGCCATGTTGAAATCTGTTTCCTTCTCCTCCCTAAAACACTATATATGAGAAAAAGAGCAGGGTGGTTCAGATTTCCCTGGCAGATGTGGCAAATAATGAAAGACATGGGATTAAATTTTGAGAAATTTTGCTAAAATGAGACCTGAGCACCTGGCAGTCCTACTTGTGCAATGTAAGCTCCTTTGGTTTCATTGAGGCCATGTACATAGGCTTATTGTCTCTGCAGATCAATCACTAAAGTGATCTTAACTAGCTATAGTGATCTTAACCATAAAATAAAAAGGAAAAAAGCAAAATGGATACACTTATCTGTTTTTAAATGGTGCAATAGAAGATTGACACAGTAATTACACTGGATGGGATTAAGGAGAATAAAAATCTTTTTGGAAAACAGGTATTATAACATAAACCCGTAGAAGTTTTGTTCTATAGGAAGAGTAGGAAGATGTTCTTTGCATGTTATTACTGACTTACTACTTAAATTTCTGACCGACTACTTAAAATTAATTTCTTTTATAGAATATTTTAATAGAAAATTTAAAATATAGTATTACGTACACCTATGTCTGGCATTTTGATCTTTATAGCAATGTTATTTTTAAATTTCTTGAATGGGGTAAAAAGCCTTTCAGTTTAAATGCTTGACTTGGTTCTGTGGTTTCTGTCTTCAGTTGTCTCTCTATAATCTTTTTCATAACCTTGGGTCAGTCACTTAATCCCTGTGTTTCATTCAGACCCAAATTGGGTGCCAAGAGCTGGATCTCGCCTACTAGCTCTGTCCTCTTCCTAGAGTTAGAGACAAGCTTCAGTAAGAAGGAAATTGAAAAATTAATTAATATAACTTGTTTGGACATTAATAATTTGCTCAAAAATTTATATAAATATACAACAGGATTAAATGGTCAATATTTATTTAAATATCTGAAGTGAATTTTTATAAAAGGAGGTTCTGTCTCCTCAACAAAGGGTCTGAGAGCCATTGCTTTGCTTTGCTTTGCTTACATGATTTATATGTATTTTTTAAAATGCATTATCAATCTTTTTCATTTGGTGGAAATGCTGAAAGAATCAAAATGTCCTTTTTAATTATAAAATTTAATTTAATTATTTTATAATTAAAAAGGGAACACAATTATTTTTAAACCTTTCCCTTGTCAAGTTGTGATCAAGGATATCTCTCAGATCGTAGATTCTGTGTTTGCAAAGTTGCCAGTCCCAGTGCCCCCAGATCAGCTGGGGGTTGTCCTGTCTGATACTTCAGGGTGGGCCATCTCCCGTGTAATAAATTCAGTAAAAATCCTTGTGATCAGTGTCTCTACTAGTGTGTGTTTTCCCGTCCCCTGCCTGTTACTGTGTTACACAAGAAATCTCCAATTTAGCCTCTAATACTGGCAAGCATTTCTTGGCCTATGTAACTCTCCTTTCATGTTGGCCAAGTTTAAAGTGGAAAAAGGAGGAGGAGACAGATTAACCAGCTGCTTTTAAAACCTATCAGTGCGTACTGTATTTACTGAGATGGGCAATAAAGACAAGCTTTAGGTCCTCTTGTTTGCTTTTTGGATAATGACTCTGTCATGTTTGGGGAAAAGGGATCACGTTTTCTTGCACTTGTGTCTTGTGATTGGTGTATTGCTTAAAGACTATGAGGAATAAACTTGTGCTCCAAAGGAAGTTGGCAATAAAGTTTAGTCTATAAAAAGAAACCTGCAGTTAGGATCCAGTTTCCTATTCTGAGTCAAAGCAGGGTGTCGAGTCAGAAATTCTGACCCAGCGGGTCAGGAAGGATTCCAGGACTTCTTGAATCACAACTGAAATGTGCTCCCTTCCTTTTACCCTTTTGGCCCAGGTCCCACTGGGATTACTACTGAGAATTATTTTATTCAATTCACTGTGTAACTGGTGTTTAATGGGAATACATACTGTGCTTTCCCCGCGCTGTCTGAACTGACTGCTCTTGTTTCTCCTCTACACACCCTGCACAGGACCAGCTCCCCTCCCAGCATTTGGAAGACTTTTCTCTACCTAAAACACAAGAGATGCCAACCTCTCCCCTAAACTGATGAAAATAACTGCTTTTGCTGTTTCCAATGTCTTTGCTCATGGCATTTCATTCCTAGAAGAAAAACACCAACGAGCTCATAATGGGCAGTGATTTTATTCCATATCTGCTTTTTCATTAGAATAATTTTCAGAAGGACACACAACTTTTAAAAAGGAAGATACCCCTTGAGGGATTCAAAAGACTGGTTGATATAATGCTTAGAGATTAGTAATGTGGAGGTTTTTTATTTTGTTTTTTGTTTTTTTTTAATCAGAGTTAGGTTGATGGTTGGACTAGATGATCTTAAATGTTCCTTCCAACCTAGATAGTTCTATGATTCTATTCTATGATTTTTCTTCTCCTTTAAAAAATCTGCTAACTTTTGAACAAAAAGCACGCGCTTTGTTTCCACGTCATCACATTTGCAATAAAGACAGTGCACAACATGAGGCAGCTTTTTTTCTGTATTGACTGTGACTTTGTGGACACATTTATATTATGTGGACCTTTTCTCACCTACCTTTCTCTGTTTGTATCTGTGCTTGGCAACCTAGATGGAGAATAGGAAATATTTCTAATAGCTGGCATTCTTAAGCAGTCCTGACTCCCAAATATAAGGTCACAAAAATAGTATGAGAAACCCTAGATTAAATATACCATGTCTAACACGTGGTTCTGTAGTATTCTTTGATGAAAATTTCAAAGCTGCCTGGAACGAAGGCAAAATGTAAGATGAATGAATCTCTTCTCATGTAGAATAGGTTAAATTTGCTGAAATGGACTTGTAGAATGTACTTACCTGGATGGTTTTACTGCGTTTGATCATTTATTGTGAGGATGTATCCCTTCCTCCTGGTTTTCTTTCTTTCCCCCGGGGGCACACTAAATGAACTGATGACATGATTTCTCTCTCTCCCCGTTATGGGAGCAGCACACACTAAGGATGAAATGTTCAAATGTAAGGATAATGCAGTAATTAGCAAAGGGAATAGGCGCCTAAAAAAGAGATGCAATAACAAAGTTAGAAAGAAAATTAACTGGTAGATAAGTGAAATTAGTGAGATGATGAGCAAATTCACTGA
>BJBW01019558.1:0-21134 GCA_004320125.1 Scolopax mira | reverse complement strand
GCGATTTATGACTGTGATGTCTGTGCCAACAATTTAAAGTCAAATATAAGAGACTTGCCTGCTACTGTTAGTAAAGTTGAAGTTGAAATGGTTATTTTATTGATCATGGTCAGTGATCACATTGATTTCGGCTGTGGGAGATGAAAATGTCCCTTTTACCCTGAAAACTTTTGTAATAATTTTAGGCTAGTGCTATTTCCACTGTAACATTAAGGCTGAGTTATGTGGCTAATAGTGATACATCCTGATGTAGGGGAACTGCAGGGAGCAGCTGTAATATTACCAATTTTCTAAGTTACTTGTTTGTAGCATTTTATGATGGTAAGAAAGAAAGCATCATTATGATAACATGGTCACTGATCAGGAAAACGCAGCACAGTGCTACTTTTCTTGCTGAGCAGAAAAGAAGTGGGGAGTTTGGCAAAGAAGAGGGAACGTATCTTTTCTGCAAGCTTGCTCTCTTATATGAATAGGAATTTTCCATTGTTTTGTTTAACACAAACTCAGTTTGCTTATTTGCTTTTAATTTTAGAGAGTTTTTGGTGCATTGCAGTCACAGTGCACCCCACTGAGATAACGTAGAAGGGCATTATGTTTTCATGCACAAGGAACAAATCATGCTCTTGCTGGCTATAGCTTCTTTAATTTCAATTAAGGGAAGTGACAAGAGGGAACAGAAAATAAAAACTACGTGAGAGAATACATGAAGAATGTCTACTCTATTACATATTACAGAAAGCAAAATAGCAATTTGGAGGTGGAGGCATAGGTGCATTGAGTATTCCCTGTCTTTAAACTGTACATAAGTTCTCCCGTCAAAAGGAAGGATTAGGAATCCACAGGAGTCTCACAATATTTCATGGAACCATTCACAACACTAACTTTAGGTAGGCATTCATTCAGGATTTGGAACAGTGAGAACATCTATCACTCAGAATCTGCTAAAAACTTTCAAAACAAACCTCTGCACCGCATCTATTTTAATGGCACATCCTTAAATGCACCAACTCTACACTTGTATCCTCATGATTACGTGACATTAAAGAAAGTCTTTCAGAGGAAAATTTTCAACTATATGTTCCAAATCTCAAAATTCAGATGACAAATATAAAAAAAGCAAGAAACAAAGTACTATTTTGAAAATACTCTGATTTTAAGCTACTCACCCAAGCACTTGATCACACTTCTTATGACTGAGTAGCTGGGGATAGACAGCTGGGTCAGGATTTTATGCTTGTTAAAATTTAAAGGAGGTCTATTGGGTTTTTCTTAAAATTCTTACTGATGTGAAGGGCGCAGAGGTCAACAAATGTCACGTGGGAAAGGTTGTTCCCATCTGACAGTTTCTTTTATTAGCTCTGAAGGCTCTGCCTTGTCCAGAGTACCCTGAGCTTGTCCTGGCACCTTGCACACAGCAGAGGTGAACCGGTCACCCTGTTTGGGGCCACCACCCCTCTGTGAATACAACCTCTATGTGGCCTGTCAGCTGCTTGGATACTGCTTCGAAGAATGGAGAGACCATAAGTAAATCAAGATGAACATATCATCTTGCTAAAATGCATTTGACAAGTAGTGTATCTGTAGCAAGTATGCAGAGGAAAACCCCAGGTGTTTCTAGCTACTGATGCTTTGCTTGGTACCCCAGGGTGTTCTCTAGTCCATTGGCCAACTGTCAGTCATGCAGCTTTGCCACCCAGGACCCAGGCATTTGAGACATTTGGAACACCTGCCTTCATGATTGCATCACCAGATCGGAACCTCGTTTGAGATGATGCCTTTTCTTTTTGGCCCTTTTCTCTGGGCACTCCATTCAAAATCAAATGTGTTTGCCTGGTTGTCTTCTAAGCAAATCAACAGTTTTAAGCCATATTCCAAAGAGCTGTGGATTTCAAGATGGTTTAGGAATGCTGATGTCCCCAGGGCACATGAGACAGAGTTATCACTTAGCTAGACGGTAAACAAAACATTCATTAAAAGCAACATTGATATTTGACAATAAACAGATCATTTACCTGTTGAGAATTAAGTGTTCTTTGCAGAGTGTAAAGGAGTGGTATAAACCTCAGTGCACAGCCTCTGTATCACATACATCTGAAATATGTTTTATATCAACATGGAAAGGAGAATTATGCAAGCACCTTATTACTAGTTATTGACAGAGTCTGGAAGTGATGACAATCAAGCAGGTTTGGACTGATGATATGTTTGGGATGAGAGCCCTCCCCCAGATTTGGCTTTCGGGGAGCAGGCATACCATGGCAACCTTTCATAATGTGGTGAGATTCAGACACATCATTTTTTTCCCCCTTGTCAGAGTGAATTAATTAACACTGCCAGAGGTAACTGTTTAAATTGGCTTGTAGTCATCATCATTGTCAAGGACAAATTTGTGTTTATAAGATTTATTTTAGTAACAGTTTTAAAAAAATCATTTCAGATCTGAAGATGATGGTATACTAGACAGAATGGGAAGAGAGGATCAACAAATTCTAGAAGCGTTCAAATTCAAAAGCTTCAACTATGTACTTTAAAGTGTTGATTAAAAAATACCGTGCCAATTACCCGTGTTTCTCTGAAGCAGTAGTCTACGTACTGTCTTTCTTCATCATCCTTTTTCCTACCCGACTCCTGTTGACATCCAGCTGTCTGGAATTTCTCAAGAGTTCTAAGATTTAATCAAAGAATAACATCTGAAAGATTAGGAATTCTTTAGACAAACCTTCCAGATTTTTAGGTAGAAGTTATGAAGTTTGCTGATTTCAATGTTTGTCCCTCATAGGTACCCCTAGTAACTAAAAAGGGAGAAAGTTCTTCCATTCCTCATGTCTACACCATTCTGCTTCTTCCTAAGTCCAGCCATTAAGCCTGTTTTTAAAATAACTCAAGATTTTATTTTAAAACATTCCTTTTGCATCATCTCTGGTTATAATTTTCCGCAGTGAAGCACGGAGTTCAATTATTTGTCAGAGCAATCCCCACAAAGTGCCAAATTCCTATCTCTGTATGCTTTTTATTTGTTACAAGGAGGTCTTTAGCAAAGTTACTTGACGTTCTGTGAAATTCCCTCGGGGGATGGGAAAATGCCATTTATAATTTCAGAAGCTCTGGTTACATTTGCTAACTGGCCCTCTAAGATCCCCTGTATACCTCTGTCAGACTCGCACACTTTTGAAAACTTTATCCTGTATTTGTTTAAAATGCAGCGGGATATGTCCCTGGTGTCCTTGCTGGGACACTGAATGCTTTACTTAATTGTGTCTTTTTAATGGATTAGTACCTTGAGGAATTCTGATGCTGCTTATTTCTAAGTAATAATTCTAGTAATGACAAGATCTAAAGAAAAAAGGAGGATGAAAACTGTATTACTCAATGTTTCTTCGCAGCTTATTCCCCAAACGTTTTGGATCGCGGTGCAATGAATCTGTTCGACTTTTGTCCACAGCGTTCTCTTTAGGTTGAGAATTGCTTCCACAGCTGAGTGTGCCTCACTGGAACATCCTTTATCTCTTCAGCCACGGGGTTTTTGAAGGTTTTGGGGCCACTCTGCTGTGCCCACCTGACACATGCTGCTCCTGCGCCGCCTGCGGGGATGGCAGCCCTGGCCACGGGCCGTGAAGCTGAAGCCTCTTGCCCGGGAAGTTTTCTGCTTCACACCTTGGCTTCTGAGACTGAAAGTCAAGATCTGCTTACAAATCGGTGGTGTTTATGGAATGCTGAAGCGCTAAACATTTTCTTTGTATCTTGTTTGTTTGGCTACAGGGCTTTAAAACTATCCCTCAAGATAAAAAAAAAGGAGAAATGTTTACTGGTGTGAGATGGCAGTAGACAGATGAAGTGCTCACACGTGGAATGGGAGCACGCCTGCACTTCCTGCCAACAGATATACAGCCACTCACCCATTTTTTCACTTATTAGACTTTCATCTTACACAAATTTGAGCTGATCCTTTGATATCTTGTAAACCTACCGGAAAATCTTGTGTACCATGCAAGTCACGTTCCAACACTTTAATTTCTAGAAACCTTGTGGTAATGCAAAGATATATGAGTCAGATAATGCATTAAACAGCAAAAGTAGGAGCCTTTTATAATACTCAGTTGTTGCTTACTATGTATTTTTTTCTATAGATCAGCAGGATAGTGTTAGACACATGGAATGGTAATAAATGAATCTTGGACTAGTTGCAAAAATCCAGAAGGGACTGTCAGATATGGCTTACACACTCCTAAGCAGCACATGTTTGTGGTTAAGGTTTTGGTTTTATTTACAGTGGAACAAATCTTAAGTGAATCATGGTTCCTTTGATCAACTTACATAAGGAAGGGAGATGCAAGTTCCCAGAAGAGAACGGTCCTGCCGTGGAAAGCTTTCTGCCAGATCTGGACACGTATGCCTGGGCTCAGCTTCCCTAGGCATAGGTGGTGGGCAAGGGCTGGCTCCTCTGGACTTCACACCCAAACAGAAATGGCACCAGGGCTAAAGACTGGCCCTCTTGGCCAACCCACAGCAGCTGCAACTCCTGCCCAAATAGAGCCAAACTTTTTATTTTGTGTTTCACTGACAAGCTGGGACTTGGTCTTTAAATTGGCTTCACCAGGAACAAACGAAGGCAGAGAGTGTGTAAGGTGCTGTCTGACTTGCTGGTGCTATCCCAGGTGGCATTTGGAAGGGAGGACAAGAGGAGGTCGCAAACATTCACGTTTTAGCCTCCTGAAGGTACCTTGATCATTTGCAGGGAGGACAAGGGCCAATAGCACCCTTCAGGGGAGGAGCTCAGGTGTTCAGGTTGACGTCCTGCAACTTGTACTAGGGAGGGTGGGAATTCTGGCCATTTTCTTCTATCTGTTCTTTACCACAAAACACATTGTGGTTTATTTTCTTAGCATAGCTGCCCTACAAAAGTGGGGTGAACCCTTTAATGTTGGCCAGGATCTTAATTTCTTTTCTAAGTTTTGCAGATTGTTTCCTAGCTATAAAGGCAAGAAGTATTCTGCCTTCAAAATATTTCAAAACACATTGCAAAAAAGTAGAGTAATTAAAGCTGAATCTGCCTTTTGTCAGTGGCCTCAGTGGTTTAAGTTGAGTTCATGATGAGACTACTTTGGCTCAAAGCTTCACACGTCTGCATGCACACTGGAATTCAGTTCAGAAGTTAAGACACACATATAGGTGTCTACTCGTAGGTTGGTACACACTCAGGTTCAGAGGGGGAGGTTTCCTTTTCAGGGGGGTATTATAAAGTTGAAAAGTTTCATGGCTTTTTCTCCAAGCTGTAGAAGAAAATGTGTTAGGTCTGCTCTCTGTTGTTAGAGCAGCCTTTTCTTTCTATTACTTTTACTGCTTGTCCTCATTCTTAAGTGATAGGATATTTATGCTCCCTTTGGCAGGATCAAGCAGGCTTATATGTGGATAGATGGAGATACATTTTGTCCTGGCACATTGACTAATGAAAACCCCCACAGCATGAAGAAAAGCATAATTAGATCAGTGGTTTTTGTAGAGCTAAACCCACTGAAATAGGTTTGATGTAATGATCTAGTACTCCAAGTGGTTTTTTACACTTCAGGAAAAATACTGTCCTGAAAGATAAAATGTGTCTTTTAAACATTTTGATTTTTTTATTCTGTGCATGAGTAACTAAATTCTGTTGTTAAATAAGCAGAAACCAAAGGGATCTGATTGCTTTGAGCAGAGCGTGGTACCATAAATAAAACAGAAATTCTGCTGGAATATCCCCTTTTATATAATGACTCTTACTAATTGGCCTGCTAGAGAGGGCTACAGATTTGCACTTTACTTTGCAGCTCAGTGCTGTAAACAGGTCATTGATTATGACCAAGCTTAAAAATATTCCCCAGAAGATACGTCAAGAAGCTATATACTAAACTCCAGGGAAGATTCAGAGCATATTCCCCATGCTATGGATATATTCATCCCGTTTATCTGCAGAGATGTGATACACCTAAAAGCTTTAGCATCAGCATCCTGGTCTACAGGGTCAGTATTCTTCAAAGAATTCCAGTTTGACAGTAAAGGAGCCAAGAAATATCATGAGAAATGATCTTCTGATATGAATAATATCTAATAAATAGCCAAGGTACCTTGCTAGTGAATCGTCAATGGATTGTAAGTTCTTTTATATTTTAATTATTTTTTTTTAGGCAAATGCTTGTGGACAGGAAACGTTTTTTGAAATTGATATAAGCTTATGAAAAGATTGTTAAAGCTCAATGAGATTAACAAAAATATAATTATATGGTTAATTATGTCTATATGATACGTTAATTACAAAATATCATTATTTTATATACAATTATATTATTATATACTATAACAGTCTATATTATATATGCTATATAATAAATAATTTTAGCATATGTAATATAGACCTTTATATTGTATAATATAATAATTACTGATAACGTCCAATAAATAATTTAAGACATCTTTAACAGTCATTTCTTACATGACCAAGAATTGTCAAAGTTAAACAAAGTGTGACATGGTAGCTGAGATGTGAAGCAAGAGGCCAAGAATTTTATTTGGTTTGATAAGAAAGAAGACGTGATTATCTGATTTTATTATGGGGAATTTGAACAAGGAGTGGGAAAAAAAACCAAAACAAACCCAAACTAGAAAGGAACAAAAGATTTGGTATGATTTATGTGACAGCTGTTCACATGCAACTGATGTCAGCTCTTGAAGGTCAGGGTTTATTTCAGCATGTCACTCATGCTAGAATCTTTTGGAGTGTTTTAGTGTTTCTGGGTAGTATGTGTTGTAGACTCTGTAGTTCAGGACAGAGTTCAAATGCACTCTGCAAAACAGAAAAATCCCTTTTTTTCTCACGGAATACTTCTGTGTATGAACAGTAGTTTTAACAATGTTCCAGTGAACTGGTTCTGCTTCAGCATATGAAATCCATCAGGAGGATTTTGTACACATAAGCAGACTTCAGAATCACGTGTTTAGTGGTCCACAGATGGCTCTGCACCTCCCAAGCTGGACTTTTCATTAACTGTTCTTTCTTAACATTGGAGATGAGAAGACCAAACAATTCCTCCTATCTCACTTGCTTTCTCTGAAGTGTCTGCTAACTAGCACTCACGAGGAGATGCTGACCTTTTAAAAGATTTTGAAAAACATTCTTGAAGGAGAAGCTTGCCTTGCTGGTGGAAATGTACAATTGTTGGTGACACAGAAAATTGCATTATACCTGTTCTGAACCAGTGATCCCTTTAAATCCCCTGTGAAGCACTGGGGGTTGGTTTCCCTTTCTCATGATGCTCAGCATTATTGATTTCAATAGTTTCTTCAGGTTGATACTATAATAAATGGGAGAAAAAGAGCTCTCTTGCCACTCTAAAAATGGGGTTTCTTTCTCATTAATAAAAGGGAAACAGGACAGTGGTGGTTTAATCAAAGTGGTAAGAAAATCATTTTGGGTGAGATTTGACCTCTCCTGCACACAGTGGATAGAACTTAGCTTTTAAAGTCACAGACTTCATAGAAATGGCAATTATGGGGTAAACTGACATTTGGGGGTGGGGAGCAACAGTACAGGCTTAAGTACACGTTAACAGCACTGCTTGTGCTGGTCTGGCTAACCACGGGAAAGTTCACAGAGCAGTTCTCCTTCCCTTGTACTTAGTCTTGCTGGAGACTGCTAGTGCTGCATTTCCCAGTGATTCTGGTGCCAGCCAGCATGGGACAGAATGAAGACTGAAATTACTAGATGTCCTTACAGAGTACCAGGACCTGCAGGTTCTTTGCTCTGCATCTCTAACCTTTCCACATGTGATCATCCCAAACCTGGAAAGAGAAGGGTCCCAGGAGGTGTAGGCTGCCACCGAGATATCCTTTGCCTGGTCAGGTGCTCTTCTGGCCATGGTTTGGTGCATGGCAGTTGTCTCTGGATGATATCTCAGCTCTCCACAAGCACTATCACCATGTGCATCCAATTCATGGTACCCTTATTTCTGAAAAGGGGCAAAGGAACTTAGAGTGTTGGATTTTCCGTCTTGTGTGTGTAGTCACCAAAGGGTGTGCAGGGAATACTAAGCAGAGGTGGATCTAATCTTAGATAGTGACTGGTTTCCTCTCCATGGAGATAGGGCTCACAGAGCCAAGTAGCTGAAATGCTATCTTCTGCTATTTCTCCATGTGCTCCTGAAGGGGCTGCTGTTGCCCATCTGCTTGATGTCCCTGAGCTGTCCCATCTTCTAGCAAAGGAGCTGTCACACTTTCAGACAGGGAGCTGAAATGGATGCAGGGAATGTAATTCAGTGTGATCCTCAAAGTGTTCCTGGGTAGGGGAATCAGTCTATGATCTCTGGATTACTTGAATCAATGGCTATGTCTAACATCAACATTTCTCTTTGGCTACTATCTATTTTTCACAAACCACCAAGCACTTTTATCCTGCAACATGGATCTGCGTACCAGCTGTAGACCACCTTCTATGGCCTCTTATGGTCTTCATATCATGATCCATGAACCATAAATGCCTATGTGTAACATAGGTAGGGAACAAACATGCAGACAATTTTTGGCATTCTTGTTTTTGAAAAGGGACAAGTGCATTCAGTACCTGGAGCTGAAAAATTTGTTCCAGAATGGATCTCTTATGTTTGTTTAGCTCTTGAATGCATGCATATTAAAAAAATTATTAGTTAAATATAATAGTTTAATTATTCATCAAATATTTATAAATTATTTCATAATTATGGTATTACTATTGATCAGTGTTTAACATTAAATGAACTTGGCAGCTGACTTCTCAAAAGATCTTACAGGGCAGTACTTGAGTCCAAAAGATAGGGGATCACAACCCTACACCATTGCTACACTTGTCCCACACTCGTTGCTGTACACTGTGAAAAAGGTCCTCATCCCTTGCTGATGAGCACCCAGTATGACCTGCATTGGCTTGGGAAAAGTACAATCCCAGCCTTCATCTGGCCCCCGTGTGTTCGATGTCTTGGCTGCCTGTGTGGTCGGTGTAGAGAGAGGATCTCCTTTGGGGAAGCAGCTCTGGGCAACTGCAATGGCCAACACAAAACCAGCAGAAAGCATGGGCCCAGCTGTGCCTGGGTGCTGGATGCACGTGTGGCTGCTGCTGGGGCGAGAGCTAGAGCATCGAGGCCTCTCAGAGGAGGAACATGCCTACAAGATTGGGGCTCCCTCATGTTGAAAAGGAGCTGTTGAGGGAGGTGTTGGGCTTTGCACTGCTCTCAGGCACTGAGATGTGTTTCTGAGACATTTCTGAGCTGTGGTACTTCTTCCCAAGACAGTCTCCTAAGTTCTAGCCTAGGAGTATTCAGAGGAGACAATGATGGGAGGTAGGATCAGGTGGGAAAGGAGATCAAGGAAGTCTAGCCTCCATCCCTATGATGAAGGCAGTACACAAGCAGGGGTGCAATCAGATCAGTGAAGATAAAGCAATAATCTTAAGCCTTGTGATTTGGGCACATATTGATGTAGGAACAGGACTTCAGTTCCTGGCTTCTGTTAGTGTGCATGGACCATTGCCTGCTGCTGCCTTGGTGTATATATCTCAGGGGAGTTCTATGCACATCTCAGCCCTGCTGGCATTAGCAACCAGTCAGTACTAAAAAGCATATATTCTGGATTGTGCTCTTGAACACCGGGACATTGGACCTGAATTTTGCAGAGTTTTATTTCTTTCCAGCGAATCTTTTTCTTTTGTGTCCCAAAATAGAGTTCCATGTGGCTTCCATAGTCCTGATGTGATCTTCTATGGCATTTCCCACCATATTTCTACTATTTCTGTTGCTCCAAAATGTGAGAAACACATCACTCATAAAATATTCCCTGCCTCCCCCTTTCAGTTTTCAGTGAAATAATAAAAGGCCTGCCATAACTCGTGTGCTTTAGACCTCATTATTTCTGCCCTGTTTTCAACAGCCGCTTCTATCAAGGAGTATAAAACCCCCAGATTTGGCTTGCATGCCAAAGAAAACAACTGCAGTTCACGGAAATCCCTTAATAATTTCAGCAAAATGCTGAAGGAGGAATTTTGTAATTAAAGATTTCATATTTTCTTACTTGATGTTCCATGCTGGGCTGGGAGGATTTTTTCTACTCATTCCATGACACCACATTGGGTGGAAAAATGGTTGCACAATTAGCAAGTTTTTTATTGGAATAACTTTGTTATATTTTTATCTCTTAGATTCATGGAATAAATGTTTACACGTATCATTTTTCCGGGCAACCTTCAAATCAACATTTTCCTCATTAAACTGTTGCAGCATTTAGATTAAATGCTTTGGCAGAGGAAAGTAATTCTGTCTCTAGCTTGTGGATTATTGTTTGGCAAACCTTAATACATAACAAATCAATGTGATTTTATCAGGATTCTGTGCCATGCATCCTGTTAACTAATATGCTGAGTGTGGAGGGTGGAAAGAAGCAAAATTTGTTGTAGTTTGAATCTGATACCTTAAGGACAACTGCTCTTGTTCCATCTGTTGTGCATGGTTGTCCTTTTCACAAAACATCTGAGACTCAGGAAGGAGGAACTTCATGATGAAGTTCCCATTACTCCCATTCCTGTATCCCAGGGACATAATTGTGTTTTCTCTCACAGGAATGAAGATGAGACTGAAATTTATTCAATTTGAAGTTCAGCAAATGATCTTTTGAAATCATGCAAGATACTAAATTTCTTCCAGGCTGATGGCTAAACAACATGCAGCTACCTTCTAGTGAAGCACACTCAGATGTCTCCTGTCCAGTTTCTCCTTGTCTTCTAGGACATCATCCCTTTTCCACTTCTTCATGAAGAAAATGCATTTACCAATCCAAGCTGGAGTACCTGCACACTCCTTCTTTGTGAGTTCTCCACAACAGCTCTCGACTAACCTGTTTTACCTGCAGAAGTTGGTCTGACATTAAAAGATGACTCAGTCCATCGTTTTCTGAGCCTTTTCTGATAGGAATGCTTACTGCTGAACGTGCTGAAAGCTCAGTCTTTGGAGAATTGGGAGCTCTACAAGCCTTAAGAAATCAAACTGATAAAAAGAGAAAATTTCTTCCTCTCTATTCATTTGTATGCACATGTATAGCCAATAAGAACTGTCATTGATAAAGTACAAGAATTAATACCAGAAAAGGTTCAATATATTATTGCAGCAGATTAATGAATTGCTGAACATATGATTAAATCATAAATTTAAAGATAACTTATAAATATAGTACAGTTTTGCCCTCTTGTCTCTTTCTTCTTTTTATTAGAACCTTGGTTTATTAGCCTATTTCTAAAACTCTTATTAAAATGTTGCTGTGAAGTAATATATTCTCTTGCATAATATTGAATTTTAGGACTTGCAGCCTAGCCTCCCAGAAATCTTTGCTGAGTCAGCAGAATGGCAAGCACAGAGTTTCTGCAGAGAAAGGCATTGTCTCCCCTGACCATAGACTTGGAGTAGAGACTCAGCCCCAAGCCAGAGAGAGGGAAAGCTTTGAGGCAGACTTAACTAAGGGGGAGAAAAAGGGGAAAGCATAGAAAAAGGGCATTAAAGCTGACTTTAATTTGCTTGCTTATTATTTGAGGGGGCATAAAAGTTTGATCTAATGTGGGCAACTTGTATGGAGAGCAAGGTTAGAATGTTTATAGTTATGAATACTGGACTTTTGGAAAAGAAAAAAATAGCAGAAAACTGTGATGTAAACTCTACTTGAAGAAACTAGAGTAATTCAGTAAGAGTACATGGCAGAAAAAGGGCCCAAGATGCAAAGCAGACTTTACTCCAACAGGCCAGATTTCCCCATCTATCTCCTCCCATCTTTTAACTTATTTTTTTACTTGCATCTCTACACTTTCATGACATCAGCTGACAGCAGATTACGCTCACTCATTTGGATTTACATAATTTCTAATGAAGGTTATGTATCTCTATTCATGGTTCATATATAGCTGAATAAACCAGTATCACAGGTGCAAATGTATACACATGTGGTTGCACATTTTATACATCATTACATATTGTTATCATAAAATCAAAAGTACACAGCTTTATTTCTTATTCGGCCAACAGAGGAATTTAGGCAGTTAGTCTATGAGAAATAATATATTATACATCCTTATTGTTTTTTTTTCTCTTGCTATTTTTTCAGTCTAAAATAGAGAAACTCACTCAGTTCCACAGCACAACTTCTAGATGCTTCAAAAGAAATGTAGCAAAAATAAATGTTTAAGTTGAGTGCACTCTAGCCTGTTTAAAGTAATTCATGGCTGTCTCACTGTAGGAGTAGTAATTATTGATCAGCTTATTTTTTTAAAGTGTTGAAGTACTGTAACCAGCTGCATTTGTAGAGGGCTTTGTGAATTTGGCTTATTCACTACGGCTCAGCCACTGCAAAGCTAATAAGGCTCCTGACCTTGACAACAGGAAGGTTACAGGCCTCACAAAGTGAACATAAAACACTGGAAGATGTTTGTTTTCTGCCATTTTATTAAAATGCATTTTTAAAAGTTTAGTTACTGGTACAAATAGCAAAGAGATCAGAGCAAGGAGTCAGAGGAGAAGCCACATTATCAGGATTATTGAGTCTTTCGTGGCAGAGCTATACTTCTCTCTTGGTCATTGAAGGTGCTTTCTGCTAGTGTTGAGAAGTTCCCTCAGTTTTCATGAAATCTGACTCTAATCCTCCTTTGACATTCCTGTCTTTTATCTTGGGATCAGTCATGGACAGGTCAGAAATCCTGCCTCGGGAAAGAAACAGAAAATTCCCATCCAGGCCCGCCATTATCTATATCAAACACTGTATTCAAACCAGACTACATTTAACATTTAGACTTTAGATGCCATATTCATATAGAACATCTTTGGATTTAATAAATAAACCTTTGACCCTGCATCATAAGGTTCATTGAAGGTTTGTTGTCTTGGCAATGTAAGTTTGCTAATATTTCTTCTTATCTGTCTCACTTTTGTGGCAGTGAGGGCACCAGGCAATATTTCCTTTCTTCTCTTTTTCAGCCCATATGAAATATACTCCACCATTTATGTTTTTAATATGTTATACTTTGAATGGAAATTACAAAAACCCCTAGTGATACTCATTTGTCCTCGTATTTAATTTTTCAGGGTTTCAAATCATGGCCTCCTTGCTGAGATGACCAGTCGGGGTGATAAGGAAATCTATCTGTTCAGGATATAAGTACATAATCAGTAGGAATTATTCACAGTGTTTCAATTCATAAAGACCAAATATTCTCAACATGACAATGAACGCTTGTCGTCTGCATTTTATCTAATGGTGCTAATATTAAAGACTCTCTTGCCATCCTCAGGATTATATTTAATTGTAATAGAGAACTTATGTTATAAGCACTTTCTGGACACTATTTTGAAGAATTTACGGGATGGTGCAGGCTTCCTGCTCATTACTGGCATCCTATGAAGCATTTCTCACGCTTCCTCTGAAAAATGTCATCGCTGCACTTCAGTCCTAATAGATGTCTCCCACCCTGCTGTTCCTCTTCAATTCTATAATGCTGGAATGAAGCCTGTAAGAAACTGATGAAAAAAGACAAAGTCTAGAGCTGTCTTGCACTCTGGCTGTGCAGAAAGTGCAGGATGAGGGTGTGTTTGCTAAGAATATATGTCACAAAATCTACAGGCAATCCTTTTCCCCTTTTGATACTGAGGAAAAGGAGAGTCTCACATAATTAATCTGCTTTTAACTATAATTTTGTTGGTCCCTGTGGCTTGTGCCTCATGTTTCTCAGGATGAAGATTCACCACTAGAGGCAATTCACCTCAGCTGACATGGCTTCTAACTCTTGTGTTGCAGCTTGAGGTGCCTGTGGGTCATCTCGACCACTGCTGCAATGGATTTCATGCTGCTGTCCCCAGCACATTGTCAGATGAAGTGGACAAGCTTCAGCCAGGCTGAGGGGAGCTTGTTCTGCTGATATTCTTTATAGTAAGTTAGGAAGTAGAGTATCATACAAAAATAAAGCTGGAAGTGACCTCAAGTGTTCATCTAGTTCAACTGGCTGCCCCAAGACAGGATCGACTATAACTGTAGTTTTTCTCTTTTTCAAAGACTTCCAGGGATGGATATTCAACAATGTTCTTGGGCAATCCATCCAGTGTTTCACTGTCCCTGTGTCATGGTTTAAACACAGCCAGCAACCAAGCACCACGCTCACTCACACCCCCCAAGTGGGATGGGGGAGAGAATCAGAAGGACAAAAGTGAGAAAACTCATGGGTTGAGATAAAAACAATTTAACAAGTAAAGGAAAAGCCATGCACGCAAGCAAACAAAACAAGGAATTCATTCACCACTTCCCATCACCTCCAAGAGAGCAGGTTTCCCTCACACATAATGGTTGCTTAGGAAGACAAACACCATCACTCCAAACCTTTCCCATTTCCTTCTTCTTTCCGCACTTTATACACTGAGCATGATGTCATATGGCGGGGAATAATCCTTTGGTCAGTTGGGGTCAGCTGTCCCTGCTGCGTCTCCTCCCAGTTTTTGGTGCACCCCCTCCCTACTCACTGGTGGGGTGGTGTGAGGAGCAGAAGAGGCCTTGACCACTCAGCAACAACTGAAGACACCAGTGTGCTATCAACACCATTCTCATCCTAAATCCAAAACATAGCACCATCCCAGCTGAAACCATGAAACCTTGTCATTAAAAACTGCCCTAATACCTAACCTGAATTTTTCTTACTGGCATTTAAATTCGTCACAGTGGGGTTAGTCTTGATCAGTAGAAGTTCCAACAAAATGATAGCTATTTCCCCGTGGGGAAACATTGTGTGTGAAAGGCTAATGCAATTTGGAACCCTGGCTATGCCTTCTGTGTTTCTAAAGCACATTAAAGTGCATGTAAGAAGTCAAAAGAAGCTGCATTTCTAGATTTCATATGGAAAGGGCTCCGTATCTTTTAAGTATAACGGTCGGCATCCAAATCTTGTTCCCAGTGCTTGTAATCAGGTTGTGCATTTCTGTCTCTTAGTTCACTGGGATGAATTGGGCATTCCAGTGTCTTCTTGTACCTGCCAGGAGTCGTTTAGCTTTTGCAAAAGGGGAAACGAGGAAGGCTTATATCACCGTTGTCAGCAAGAGAATTGGGAAAGCTGCCTACGCACTGCACGCTCTCCCTTGAAAAATTGCCCAGGGACCAACACCAAAACCATGGGATGTGCTCTGTTAGAGGTGAAAAATGGGAATTACCTGGTTTTAGTAGAGTTGGACAAACTACCTGTCAAAATTTCTCTATAAATTCTCTGCTAGAAAATAGAAAAGAAGATGGAAAAGCAGACTGATCAACGGGACAATAGTGCAGTGTCAACCTCTGTGCAGGTACAACGACTGGCTGATAACTAACTGGTAAGGTCTGACAGCTTCTAGTCAGCATGTCCAATTTTTGTCTGGACTTGTGAGCGTAACTATGATTACAAGGTTAGAATGGTAAAATATATAAAGGTTACAATACACTTGATCTTTTAAAAGTAGATTTTGTTTTGCTTATTATCTTATATCCAAACATGGTTCAAAGCTGAGTGAGCATAAAGTATTCAGAGATAAAATGCCAGATTCTGTCATTGATTATATACGGCTTATATTTGTTTCAACAGCAGATAATGCAATTAACTGACCTAAAAACATGTTTGCAGAATTTTACCCCAACTTGACAAAAGAATATTGCTGCCTAGATTGCAAAACCAGAGTACAACTCCACAGATCAGCACCGTGCTGTGAGCTTTTATTGTCTGACTGTGTCTAATGGCTGAACTGCCAAAACTAGCAGCGGGACTGGAGTAAATTATGAACAGATGAAGAAGTCTCTCATTCTTGTGTGATAATCCAAGAGTTCCCTTATCTATAAATAATGATCTCAGGGTTTGCAAATGAGAAACACAAATGTTATGTGAACAAATGGTAGGAAGCCTTTACATCCTTGTTAGAATGGTCTTCTCTGACAAATCAAACACCAGATGCCTAATCTAAACAGGATGGAAACCCTGTCAGTTAAATGTCCAGAGTACGTATCTAACATGCTTTGCACTTCTGTCTCTGCTTCTGTGTAACATTAGTGTGTTTTATTCATGAAATCTATTTCTTATGTCCAAATTTAAGAGAAATATCCTGAGATATACTAGAGATATTTTCTTTAGTGGCATGGAATTTGCCAGTACTTCCGTTTTGGTTTATTTCACATACAGGGGCATTGTCCATGTTCTTGGGTACCAGGAAATCTTTATTATCATAAGCTATCACTAGTAATACTTCTGGAAATAAAAATATTTTTTACAAAAAATGAAGTCCAGATAAATGTGGAATTTTTTACCTTTTCCAGAAAACTATTTTTACTCACTTTAATCACATAGTTTCTAAGTGAGCTGGGCTGGCTTCTGCTAGGAACACAGGAATGTGTAGCTGTTGTGCAATTCTATTAATTTAAAATTGGAAGTGATAAGAGTGCAGCAGGGAAACATAATCAGATGTTTGTTCTATTGTATCTTGCAGAGAAGCACTGGTTTTTCTTTTAAAAACTACATTATTTGTAAGTGAGATCTTAAAAATTAGCTCATGAATATGATGACTCTGGGAGTCACAGTCAGCGTTCTTTTTTTATTGAAGAGGAAGCAGATACATTTTGTACTGCAGATTGCTAAACCTAGCAGCTTATCCACATAAGCAATACTGTTGAAATCAATAGCTTTTCTCACATTAGTTTTGTTTCCTTACAGTAATTTTGTCCACATAAAGACTGGCATGCTTGTTTAAAACTGCTTATACCAACATATCTAACGCTAACTCCTCCTTACGTGGGTTTGTACTGGTATAGTTGTTTCCATGAGGAATCTACACTCCTAAATCAGGCAGCTCTCCTCATGCAAATTAGGACTAATAAAGTGCATTTGATGAGCAGAAATTGAAATAGGACCTATGCTTCAAGCTGAATATGATGGTGAAAGAAAGAGAAAATGAATGTCAAGAGAATAGGAATGTCAATGAAAAGAGGGGAATTCTTTATGTTCTAAAAAGTTCTGGGCACTTAAAATCTTTATTTGGGAGAACATATCAGCTGAGACTTATTTTGACCATCACCTCGGTATATGCCCTCCTCTAGTTACTATGGTCTCCTTTGTAAGTCATTTAATCTTTTCTCTCTTTCTTCCTGTCCTTGTTTAATCTTTTAAATCTAATCTACTCCGTTTTTTTTTATCTAGTTCTACCTACAGGGAGATCCTGCTGCTTTGGAGCATCATGTCTTTTTAATGGGAAAGAAGTCCCCTGCCAAGGCCAAATGCTGAAGAATCACTTAAAGCAGAGTAACTAAGCTATGCTACAATATGAATTATTCTTTATAGACTTAGATCCATTTGTAGCCTTTACCCATCAACTGTACTGTCTGCAGAAATGTCAGTCCATATGAACCTTTTAAGTTATGTACATATGATTAGGATGTATAGCAAGAAACTGAATGTGGACCAGGAGCTAAAATATATAAATAACATTAACACTTCTGCACATATCTGATGATAAGGAAAAATGATCTAGAAGTTTCATATAGGAAAGATTTTTAGGATCAAATAGGAAGGCTGATAGATTTCCTAGTACAAAGTTGTTGTGCCAGAAGATACCTTTAGTTACAAGTCAATGCATGGATTTTGAATTTTTTGTTTTACTTATTGTCTTACTATAGCTTGAACATATAGCTTGCAAACAATTTCCACAATATGTTAGATAGGCTAAGCACATAACTACTCACATCCTGCATGATGACAAGAATCCAAATTCAGTTCATGTATGGATGGCTCTAGAAATAAGAAGAACATAGGATTTAAACCCTGGCTGAAATCATAATTTCCTAGACTCTCTCAGCATGGAAGCTAATTGAATCAATCTGTTTTAATAACTTTGCAATAATCTGGGGGCTTTCAAAAATAATTTTGTTTTTACAAAATGAAAACTGCCTAGAGAAGTTGTATGAAAGATCTATTTGATATACACAAAATGCCAGACCTGGAAGCTTACGCTGTTTTGAGACTTGTTTTGCACATGCTATGGTCCTATTCACCTTATAGTTAAAGCATAGGGAAGACATGATTAGTTGTAATGAAGCTTGAATCAACTATTTTCTCTAGATAAATGTTACATCTCAAGCAGATTTCAGTTTTTGACTTTGTGAACAGGTTCCTTGACTGTATGTATATGCTGTCTGAAGTTTCTTGCTTGAGTAAGAAGTCATTTTGGCTAACAAAATACGTTTATTATTCTTAGTTCTGTATATTTGCTGCTAAACATTCTACCTAGACATAGGTAGAATAGTAAGATTAAAGAACACAGCAGAAATAACTGGTTAATTGTAATTAACTATCTAGCTACACAAAGATCTTCCCTAGATGTCAGCATATGAAAATACATAGTACTTTCAACAGATATTCAGACAAGTAGAGTCTTCAATTGGAAAAGAAATGCTTCTACGTGGCCTTTTAGGCCACAGTTGTGTTTGTACTGTGAATGGGTCTGTGGTGTGATTTTAAGCTGTGCTTTTAAGATGGTTTATATGGCTGATGGGACACTCTTTTGCCAGCTCGTGCTTCTGAACAAGCAGATTAACAAGAGTGAATATAGGCAAACATAATGCCTCTGATGCTAATAAATGTGTGCAGATATTGAAATGAAAAGACTTTTGGGTTCATAAGCAATTATTGCAGTTTCCTATAACCAGTATTGCAGGAAACTGCATTTTTTTTTCCTCAAGCTGGTTCTATATTTTTTCCAAATCTGCAGCACAAACAGGATGAGGAGAGGGAAAGGAACAACTATTACTGGACGTACACTTCTTTTTGCATTATTAGAAAATCTAGAAGTGCATAGTGTATATATAGAAGTCTGGTAACATAAGTAAGAGTGATTGCTAACACAATTTGTAGAGGAGGCTTGAAGGAAAAGACCAAATTAATAAATAAGACCAAATTAATAAGGGATGTGCATGGAATATTTACAAATATTATACACCCAAAACCAAGGTTTGGGAGAGATATACAATACAGATTCTGTGTGAGCTCCTAGATTTCCAGTGACTGTAGGACCTTAAAATCTGTCAAATCAGCATCTTTGTTTCACAGCATGTCCTCGTGGGATATTTCAGTTCCAGCCTAGCAAAAGAAAAAAGAGAGCTGCCATGATCTCTACTTTGATGTTTGCAAAAAAGTGGAGTGGTCAAGGATTTCTGAAAGGAGATTAGTAAAATCACATATTCTCAAGTGAAGTCTTGCCAGGCTACATTTACTATGCAGGATAAATTTGACTTGCAAAAATGTGGAATATAGATTACTAGATTCACGAATTAAAAGAACAGAGCTTGCTGTCTGTCTTTTGCTCATTTTCTGTCTCATGGGAAGAATAAATTATATTCTGTCTACTCACTGGAATCATTAAAATTTTGAAGACCGTGCAAGTACTGTATTGAATCGTTACTCATCAATTTGCTATTTTGCTGAACTTTCCTTATCACAAAGTGAACATCAGACTCTGCACCTATTCATTAAGAAGACATAAATGCCCCACTCAAGCCATAATTTTTGCTACCTTTCCCTCTGATTTAGAGAGTGGGTCCAAACTGTGAATGTTAAGATTTATTGGGGTTTTTTCCATTTCTTGCTTCATTCCAATTATTATTTTTTTTCACAGACTTTGGGTCCTGAGTCAGTTTTGAAGCTGTCAGTGAGTATTTAGAATTTTGTGACATCTGTGGGAGGGAGGACATCTCCCATAAAGGAAGAATCTAGTTAGAGTTCTTCATTCAGGGCACAGCAAGGCCTGTGAGATCCTTTCTTCTGACTTCTGTGGGCACACACGCAGGAACAGGACAGAACAGAACAGCCACTGCTCCTTCTGGATAACAAGTAACTATACTTTGAGGGGAGATAATAACAGAAACAATCAGCCTCCACAAAAAAGGGTACATGCTGACGCATATTTGATTGTGTGAGAAAGAAGCAGGACAATCGGCAAGAAAAACGACAAAAGAAAAGTGTGTGTGTTGCACTAAGCAAAGGGGAGACTTGGGGGTTATGGGCTGGCAGAAAAGGGGCTTAGTGCCAAGGAGAAAGAAACTTAATTGCACTGTTTGAATCCACCTTTAATGGAGGGTCTTAATGGAGGGCAAGGAGCAGTTCCTCCTCCAGGTCACGTTTTACTGGATGGGCTACTGGAAAGAGGACTACCCAAATCATTGTTGTGAAGAGAACATGAGCACTTGCATTGTTGTTGTTGTGAGTAAATGGGACTACATAAAAGAAATAACTGAGTTCTTTATCAATTTCTCTCTCTGGTGGAGACAACCTAGAGGACTGCATACCCCAGCTGATAGTCCAGGACAGGTAACAATTCCTCTACATAGAGTCAGTGTGTATTCATATACAGTATTTCTCCTCTAAAATGGCCCCCCTGCAAAACTCCTATTTCTGTCAGTTTAGATTAGCTTTCTAAACTTTTGAGCCAGCAGCTAACAAGCTTAACAGCACTGCCTTGTAAATCATCTGGCTTGCAAAGGCACTTATGTGGAGGAGCTGAGCATCTCTGAAAATCAGGCCATTTCATTTTGCTGGCTATATATGGATGCAGCAACTTAAATTAGGCATACAGAAATGTTAGCAGTGGGATTTTCTAAAGAATGATTGCTGCTTGGTTATTAGAGCATGCTCTGAACGCTTGTTTTGTGCCAGAAAAGATATGACAGCAATACTTCACTAGCCAAATGGACAGAATGACCTTTTTGAAAATGGCTCTAGCACGGGATGGGGCTGAGACATCAGTATCCGTGCGTGTGAGCAGATACTCAGAAACTCAGGAGTTCAGCAGACACAGTGGATAATTTTCAGCTAAAAGAAGGTGAACTGGAATACTGCTTCCCAGTTCAAGAGGGACAAGGAGCTACTGGAGAGAGTCCAGAGAAGGGCAACAAAGATGATTCAAGGATTGGACCATCTCCCTTATGAAGAAAGGTTGAGAGAGCTGGGACTCTTTAGTCTGGAGAAGAGAAGGCTGAGGGGAGACCTTATTAATGCCTATAAGTATCTAAAGGGTGGTTTGAAGGAGGAGGGAGCCAGACTCTTTTCAGCGGTTGCC
>BJBW01019551.1:2448-27912 GCA_004320125.1 Scolopax mira | reverse complement strand
ACCTGTCTTTTCAGCAGAGGTGCTGACAAATTAAGAAATTTAGATTGGGCTGTTAAAGAAAATCAAGCACAGGGCTGCAGCGAACAGCACGTTCTTAAGGCCTTTGGTTTAGAGTTAGGGCCAAATTTATTTAGTCTGAATGCAATTTTTGTGTTTAATAAGTATCGCAGGGGTTTTGTAGGGCTAAATATTATTTCATACTTTTTTCCTTAATGTTAAACACAAACCCTAATAAATTGGGAAATTGTAAAAGGTAGATCTGATCAATATCAAAATATGCTGTAGCATTTTTTACTTGTTTTAATTAAAAAAATATGTTAAGTATTATGGAGACACACTAAATTTTGTATGTGAAGAACAGCTACATTACAAATAATAAAGGTTTGCTTGGAATAATTTTGATTTTTCCCAGGTCTCCAGAAAACTATTTTGGCTTTTATGTAGAACTCTAAGAGACTTCTTGGAGGGAAATGGTGGGAAACCTCTTCTTCCATGGGCCACGTTGTAGCCATCATTCTGCTTCTCTGGGCTTTTGCTGTATTAAAAATATCAGAATAGTGGTGGTTGTGGTTGCAGCTATTCATATAAAGCATGTTTTAGAGAAAACTCGAGAGCAGAAGACAAGGAAATGGTTTCCTAGGACTCAAGTATCCCCACCACGTATTTGTGTTTTAGAATTTTGGGAGCAGGAGGTCAGAGGGTTGGGAACAAGGAGTTAACATGCGCTTAAGCAGTTGCAAAGGTTACGTGGAGCTGTAGTGTTTTCTCAGTTGAGGCTTGTTGGCAGCAGGTTTAGCTTAAGGAGCAGAGGCAATGTCAAATAACCACTTCACAGAACATGGTTCAAAACAGATTCCTGACAAAAAACATAGTTTGTGCTCCAAAGAAAACCACTAAACTAGTTTCAGCTTCAGTAAGTACTGCCACCCCTATAGAGGTTTTTGAATGTTATCTCACTCTCCTCACCTTGCCACCTTTCTTTGTTAGAAATCCTGTGGGGATTGGAGGAAAAAAAAAGGGGTGGGGGGAAATCCACCTAAGATACCTCTTTTTTTTGGCTAATAAACATAATGGTATCGCTCACGGGGCTGGGAGTTTTAAGTAATGTGCTGTGTTGTGTCACTGAAGCTATTGTTGCCTATAGGTGTTTTAATGGGTTGTCAGGGATATAATTTAGCAGCACTGATACAAGTTAAGGAAAGCGATAAACACTTCATCAAAATTTGAATAGATTTAAACAAATGATCAGTTCTAGAAGATAAAACTTAAAACTGAAGAATAATTAAACTGAATGGACTTTAGGTGTTTTCTAGTGCATGTCTTCTCTGAGGTTACAGAAGTGACTTTGGAGCTGTTGAATCATTCCAAGAGAAATGGCCAAGGTTAACTTGCACTTATTCCCAAAGAAAAATGTGAGTTTTTTAGAAAAGGCATCAAATTCCAATCCTGTGTCCAAGTTAAATATGGATGTATAGGTGTTTTTAACATAGGTTGGAAGAAGCTGAGTTGCCAGTGTTTGTACATTGTACATTAATAAATACCTCCTTTGGGTAAGAATGACTGGAACAGAAAGCAGTTCCATTTTTATTGTAATTATGTTAAAGAAAATGCTCAACATTTCAGATAGTTTTTTTGTAGTACAATGTTACGAAAATGAAAGGGATTGACTTTTGGGAGATGTTGAAGGCAGAAAAGAAGCTCTGGCGTGTTACTCACTTGTCAGTTACAAAGCAAGGCAGTGCTGTGAACCAATTTTGAAGTTTTGAGCAGTGCTGAAGATACGAAACCAGACCTGGCTTAGATTGCTTTTATTTTTGAAATCTGTTTATAGCAATCATAAACTTCACCACTGCTGGCACGAGGGACACTCTTCATTTACAGTGGCTGATGCCTGGATTCAGGTTGTCCCTGTGGTTGAAGGCTGTGTCTAAATAGCACATTTACAGGAACCCCGTGTTCCTTCATTTATAATAAGCTTAATATTTGTGGGTTTTTTTTTCCTCATTTAGCTATTAAGTAATTAAGTCCAGCGTTGTTCTTCTCAGAGGTGTCACTACGAGACTCTAATGCAGGCATGACTGTTAGGACTGGGAGAGATGGTCCTCTGCTGGCCAAAATTGGATGTTTCCTTTTTCTATGCTTTGCTCTGCTGTGTGGGAGGACCATGGGTGGGTTATACTTTTTGTGTTATTAAATAGTAGCTGAGGTTCCTGACTGTAGGGACCACTCTGAGTGGATGAACTACATCACCACTAAAGGACTATGGCTTCTATCGCAGCGATGCTGAGGATTAAGAATAGTGATGGCATCCAGAAAAAAAAAAGAGTCAAATTTTGTGGATATAAGCATTCCTGATCCAGCAGCTGATGGCAGGAGGACCAATTGGATTTTTCTTTTTCTCCCTATTATGGTATAGACTCTAGTTAAGTTTTGAATGTCACGGCAGAAGTATTTGTGCTCTGCTTGAATTTTTCCTTCCTGGGGGTTGTAGAAGCTGTTGAAGATAACGGATGTCTGGTGTGATGTGGCTTGGATGTTCTTTGCTTAACATGACATTACCTAACCTTACTGGTAAATGAGAAGAAGAACGCTCACGCCTGAACTTTAAGTTGGTGTGGAAATCAGACCTGAGGGTTCTGAAGTGCTTGCTTGCACGTAAATAACAGTCTGCAACTCTTCATTGACTCACTCATTCCACATTTTTTGTCTGTTTATGCTTCCTTCCTACAGCTGCCTTCCACCAGTGATCACTCATCCTGTTGCCTTTTCTTCCTGATTGACTTTTATAAGTTCCAACTCTGCCTCCTCCTTTGTTGCCCACTTCTCTCTGGAGAGGTTTTTTCCATCCCAATTCTAATCCTGCTCTTACCCATTTTTTGTTTTTACTTATAATTATCTCTAATCCTTCCATGTCTCAGCTGTTCTCTCCTTCGTATCCTTCTCGCTCATTGATTTGTGATGCTGAGGATGAGGTTTTCTAAAAGTATTGAATTTGTTATTTAATTACTTCATTTCACAATCTCCTTGCTTCTGCTATCTCTGTCATGCTCTTGCTGGCTGGGACATGTCCCACAACCTTGGTTCCTTGCCTGGCTCTGTCATAGCACACTCCAGGTCCCACCCTTCCTGGTCTCTTAAGAAGGGATATATTAATGATAAGCAACAACTACTACTTTTCAGCTTCTTTACTGCTTCCTTGCTCTTACTCGCCACTAAAAATAAGAAAGGAATGTTGTAATATAACTAAATTGTGGTCATTCTTTCTCAAACTAATTTCCTTGTGCATTCAGTCCTGGGAAGGACACAGGATGGTTACTTTTCTTTGGACCCGTAGCCCTCAATGGCAGAAATTCTGCCACCGTGCAACATGGTGAAGCATCATTTCCTTTTGTCAGCCTTGAGAGTATAAATATTTAAATAGTTTTGGTAACTGTTTTTAGAGATTACTGAAGTATCTCAACTTTTGCTTCTTAAGCTTCATCCCAAATGGGATGTAAATGAAGTATTTAGTAACCTTGCTAAGTACTAAGGACTCAGCAAGATATTATCTTTATAGTCTTATTTTAGAGTGATTAATACATTGCATGTAAGAAAGAGGAGACAAAGATTCTTTCCACAAACATCTGTTTATGATTTAAACTCTGCAAAATATCCCAAAAAAGATTATGTGGTGAGCCCTGACTTAGGACTTTCGCCACGTATCCTACAGTCCCAAGGACTGCTCCTATACTACTATTAATATTTCTGGTGCAATTCCAAATCTGTCCTATGTAGTTTAAAGATATTTGTAGTCAGCTCCCCACTAAAAAAAATGAAAATCTGGGAAGTGTTTATATAGTAGATAATATATAACCTGAACATTGATGCTGCAGCATAAAATTCTGGTCGAAAGCATATGTTCATTATCACTGAGTTGTGCTGGAAATAGCTGTGAATGTATCTGAGAAACTCAGGTTTGGTCCACATGCCTTTTTTTTCCCTCTTTTTGTATGTGTGGCTGCTCCTTCCCGGTGACAGATCTCACCTGTTTTCCGTGTAACAACCATGTGGTCTTAATGGCTGGGATGAAACCCCCTTCTTCACAGCTTGCTGGGTCTCTCCCAGTTAGGTCTGCTCTGCTCAAGTAATGACCTGCAGAGCTCACGTGTTTAAAAGGTTCCAGCTTAAGACTGAATGTTGTGCAGCCTTGCTTCTTTCTCTTTCCTAGCTGTCCCTTGGACCAAAAAGAAGTACATCATGTCAGTCAGCCTTGACTTTTGGTCAGCTCAGAGATGTTCAGTTGGACTAGATGATCTTTGTAGGTCCCTTCCAACTGAGCTATTTGCTGTGAGCTTTGAACTTGTTCAGAGAAGTGCGTTGGTTTTTGCTTTGTGTGGTGCAATATGGTGAGGAGTTGTTCTCAATGTTCATGTAAACATGGATTCTATAGTTTCTTTGTAGTGTTGCAATTTGAAAAATTTGTGGGATTTTTTCAGACATCAAGTATGGTAGTTCTGGTTAGGGCCTGTACTTCTAGGAGAACAAGATAAGGCTGTGTCCTACAGTAACACTTACTGGGTTGATGTTGTGTCAAGCAAGAATATCAGAAAAAAACCATGAGATTCCAGCATCTAAAAACCACTTTGGTCTATTAAACAGTTCTTTAAAGTGCTTTGAAACTACAAAAAGGGCAGTAGAGATTTTCTTGGACTAGAGATGAAAGCTCAGAGCTGATGAGAGATTTTTGTAGAACAGAGTGAAAGCCACAGTGTCACTCTCCCTCACAGAGGGGAGATCCCCTTGGAGCTCAGGTCATGGCACAATTGCTCATGACTACAGAAGTGTTCTAGAATTTTTTGCTGGAGATTTCAGCCAAGTTTTGGAAAAGTTTAGCTGCTGAGTGCTATGCTTAGTTCACTGTGTTTGAAAGGTATAACTATTTTCACAGCACTATCCACGCTCCCAACCAGGAATCTCATGGAGGAATCCCTAGAGACAGTCTCTTATCACTTGTCTGAGTTGTTATTTCATGAGTGATAAAATATTTGTAAATTTGAAAAATCTTTATGTGCTTTTTTTTTTTTTTTTAATAGCTGAAACAAAGGGAAAGAAACTGCAAATATTTTGGACACATCAATACTTTAAATATTTGGAGATGGGTGGGGACTTGATTATTTAGCTGAACTTTGTCAAGATTTGAAGCACTAGCTGTCTACATTGAATGCCAGAAAATGTAGCCATTTTAAAAGATACATGTGTGTATATATATATATGTAAATTTATAAAACAATAATAATTCCAGAAGTGTAAGATTGGCTGCAGTCCTAGTTTTTCAGTTAAAAATAATAGTACTGGAGATATTGAGTGGAATCTCATGGCATTAAAACTGTTTTACCAGATCATTGCTAGATGCTTTTCTTATTTAGTAGACTTTAAACATTTCCAAGAGCTCATTATTCCCATCTCTGGGGAAGAGGCTTTGCAGACAGCTACAGTTATTGTACATCTTTCCTGGCCTTCTTGAAGGAAGTGGGGGGGAGGGAAGCAGTGTAATGGATATGTATTTCCTGACCAAAAATCCATCCCAGTATCAATGTTTTTTGAGCATTTGGATGAGAAACTGCATAAATTCAACAAAACCCCGCCCTGATTACAGTAGCTAATGGCTTGGTCCAGATGATCTAGCTCCCTAAACTGTATAGGGGAGAGATGTAGAATGAGGGGAGGCTTTCTTGTGCTAGAGTTGTCAAATTGTGAAAAGTTTACAGGACTAATCTCAGTTCACCATCTGATTCTAATTTTCGGTTGAGTTCAGTTTATCGTTGCCTGTCAGAGCCCCGAGACAAATGACAACAAAAAGAAATTGGCTGGGTTTCTGTGTAAGAGGAAATTTTCCTGAAATCTGGAGGAGTTTCCTCCAGAAACCCTGAGAAGGATGTTCAATAGCAGCGTGATCAACCACTGAGAGCGGTCTCCATGTTCGGTGGTCAGATGGCAGCTTTCCCAAAGCTTTTTTGAAAAGTACCTTTTGTAATTTATCCTGTTCATTATTATAAATCATGTAATTTGTAACCTTTGCTGATTATTATTCTTGAAGGAGAAGCAATGGTCTCTTCATTACCTTCTGCATTGCTTGAGCACATGATCATGATATGTGGCTTTAAACAGTTCTGCTTACTGGCAGTGAGTGGAGACATTTGCTGTTTACTTTATTATGGTAATGTACAGATGATCTTCTCCAGTATGCATAAATCTCATGATGTAATCTCTCTGACCCTTTTTTTGGGTATTTTTAGCTACTAAAGCCTATCAGCAAATAAAAATATTGGTGAAACCAAGTCTTAACTCCGTTATTAACTTACGAAGATATGGATTTGGAGACTTAGGGACCAAGGAGAAACGTTGATGCCTCTAAGCTATCTTATGTAAGAAAAAAATGATCAGTGACTAATTTTTCATTAAGGGAGTCCAGATGACCCTCTTTGATAGTATCTGACAGTTTACATGAGAGGAACAGCATTTGATAACATAATTCTGATATTTGGTATGTTATGGGTCTTCTGCATCCACTGAACTGTGACCAGCAATTGAGGAATGGATTTTGGGGGCCACCTCAGATGTCACAGTGAATGTTTAATGTGCATGTTTGGATATCTGATCCTGTATAAGTTGGAAGTTTTATTTAATCTATTAACTCACATTTTTTCATAAGACTTCTTCCCATATTAGCGTTTTTTCCCAGAATGGCAATAAGTACATATGTGTATTTGCTTCTGCATGACTGGAAGAAAGATGATTGTATCATCTTCCATCTACTTCCTCCCCACGATTCTGCAAAAATGAGTATTTTGAGAGTTTTCTAGTGTTGCTGGAGAAGATGGAATGAGCAGACTCCAGGGCGTTGGGTCACATGGTGCTTTGGTGGGTGTTCTGCGCTTGCTGTCACCCTCAACGTGTCACGGATTGATAGCCTTTTAAAAGATCATGTTTATTAGGTGAGTGACAGGGAAAGTAGATTTCAGACAGGTAGTTGAAAGAAACAGATAAAACTGCTTTTGTGGAATTAACCTTCAGTTACTTTTTTAGACTGTGTAATCCAATACCATGAATATGTTATCAGACCTCATTCAGAAAACTCACAGTCATAGGAAGTGCACAGACAACTCAGGAGTAGAATATTTTGCCATATTTTTCCCACATCCACAGGTGGGTTTTTTTCTGCAAAACCTATTAAATACCTTTTCCTCATTCCAGAAGTTACGTTTCTGGCTGCCCTGAGGTGACAGAATGGTTTACCTACACAAACCAAATTCTTTGATTTCTTCTGTGATTTGGGATGCTGCTTTTTGGGATGTAGGGTTTGAAGAATCCAACTATCTGGTCTTGTGAACGAGTAACGGTAAAGAGTGAGTTGTATCAACTGTTACTCTTAAACTGCTCCAATATGACCCATCTCAGTAGGTGCTACGCTGTTCTGCATGTAACACACTTAAATAATGACTACTAAGTAGACCAAGTAAATCTAACTATGGGTGTGAACATCTTAATACTGACCAGGACAACAAACAGCAGATTGTTGGCTAGAGAAAAGGAATATTAATAAATCTTAAAAGGCAAATGGATCTCTGATCACTACATGATGAATAGGCAACTTAAACTTACTGAAGTAACTAAGATGTATTTGGGTTTTTGGCACTATATCCAGAACACACCTACTAAAACAATCCATTCTCTAAAGTCACCAGAATACATATGGATTAATAATTTGAATGATTAGTCGTAGAATTTATCAGCAATTGCAAATTACAGGAAGTTGGTTTTTTTTTTCTTCAAACGACAACATAAGAGAATCTGGAATTAGTATAAATTTCTATCCTTCATGATTCCTCCCAATCCTTCCACGAAGGTGTCGCCTGGGTCTAGTTTCAGAAGTGCTATGATTCTTCAATGGTGATTGAATCCAGTAAGAATTCCAGCAGCTCATCTCTGAAAAAACAATTTACCAAGACCATTAAAATATATAGAAAGTTTTTTTGTTGGATTAATAGTCAGAAATTCAAGGAGTGAGTTATATGCAGGGAAATAATATAGATAGAAATAGAATTTAGAAAGAACATTAAAAAATATGCTTTTAAACTGTTTGGGGCTTCCTACTTTCTCAGTATACCAAGGTTTGATCTGAGCCAGCTCATTTGAAATGCGTGTATATTCTGCAAAGTCTATATGCTATAGTCATATCCAGGCTGAAATAAAACCAGAGAAAAACTATTTGCTGCCTCTAGAGTCTTAAGTAACATGTTAAACAGAAATTTCTTACTTCCCTCTATACCAGAAACCAGGAGACCATTTGGGTGTGCATCTGGGGTTCCTTGAGGAAGGCCTAAATAACGCTGGGGAAAGGATAGATAACACTGGGCTTAGCAGGGGATTATAAACACTTCTGAGGAGTGTGCAGCCACTTCCTTTTGTCACCTAGTCCCCAATTATAAGAGCTATAATTTTATACATTACTCTTTTGAGATCGCTGATCTAATCCCCAGGATCTTGAATATTTGAAGAGACTATGAGGAGGAGCCATCCAAAACTTCTAACCACCTGTTTAAAATGTTAAAATAGAGTTAGGACACTCCTGGGACCTTAATTTAGTCTCCAATTAACCTTTTTTTTCCAGTCTTTGTTAATAAATATTTGAATATAAGCTTACCAGTGAGACAGCTTGAACTGAAAAGTTTGAACGTGCTTCAAAGGCAATTTTTGAGAAAGCTAAATTCATGATGATAAAAAGCAACCGTAGCCACTAGCCCAGGCTGCAGTAATGTGTCCGGTGTAGGTCAGACGAAGGTGTTGCCAGTTTTTCAATGTAAAATACAATATTCATACTATTCCTTTCTCTCTAGGGACTTCAGAAAGCTCCTGTTTCTGCAATGAAAGCAAGAGCGGCTATTATTTCTTTATGATGACTTCTGGAAAAAGCATTACTCTTATAAATACACCATTTTATTGAGCCTGAGTATTCCACATCTATGGCATAGTTTTTAAACATTCCTCCAATTTTTCCCAAGTATAAATCCAATTAGGGGCGATTTTGAAGTTAATACATGCCATCTTAACTTCATTTAAATATTAATAGCGGTGGCAGCTTTTGTAATATCAAAAAGCCATGAAAAGGGGGTTTGTTAGTCTTTAGTCTTTGAGGGTTTATTCTTTGTGTGGAGCTTTGAAGATCGTTGCATATATAAACCATATTAGTAAAGTACTAAAGTAAAGTAGTACTGGAAGGATGACTGAGCACTGGCACAAGTTGCCCAGAGAGGTTGTGGAGTCTCCATCCCTGAAGATACCCAAAAGCCATCTGGATGTGGTCCTGCACAGCCTGACCCTGCTTGAGATGGGAGGGAGGGATGGATGAGATGATCTCCAGAGGTGCCTGCCAGCCTCAGCCATTCTGTGATATTCAGAGTTCCTCAAGCCAAACCATGTGCTGTCTAAATAATGCTTTGAAAATGGTGAGCTCCTTCTTCCTCAAATTCTTCATTTTGGTGGTCTAGCTTCCAACATGCTGTGTATTTTCTCAAGTGTAGTGTGTGTTGTGGCTACATAAGTTATCTCAATGCCTTGAAAACCCCATTAAGAAATTGGGAAGGGAGAAGTCTGTGGGCAATACTTTCAGTATTCCTGTTACCAGCCTCCCTTTCACATTTCTGAAGGGTCATTACTTCTTTGCCTTTTAACAGTCAAGGTGAAAGCTGTCAGTTGGTGGGAGCAAGATTACCATCTGTTCATTATACCTTAAGTACCAGGGGAAAAGAGCAGATGTGCTGCCCCAGGCTTTGTTCTAATTTGTCTGTCCAACTGCATCTTTTTTCTTTTTTTTTCTTTTTTTTTTGGGGGAAAATACCTATAAACTCATAAAACCATAATCAAATATGTAAGCAAATGCAAGCATCTTTTTTTAACCTCCTAAAGCCACTTAGCAATCTTTAGGATCTGGCAAAAGAGATAATTTATTTTCCAAAAAAGGCACTGCATTTGCTATAAATCACTCAGTAAGGCATCAAAGCATGCACTTAAGTTAAAGCAAAAGAATAATCCTGTTGCCCAAAGCTGTAATTCTCATATGTTTAAGTAAATGCCTTTAAGATAAATTAGCCTTTATCAAAGCAATATTTTTAAATGCTATTAAATGCAGTTAAATAAATACAATTGACAAATTATTATGAAACCTTCTGGTGGAGAATTATCAGCCAAGGTTCTCTTTTTATTTAGTATATATTTTAAGTAATGCAAACCCTCCCCTCTTTTTGGAAAGTGGGGAAAAAGTGTCTGGGCAGTGAATATATGAAGGTTCATTCTCGAGAAAATAAGATGGAGCTCGTGTAAGCAAAATGCCACCTTAAAGTACACACTGTCAGTGCAAACCGAATTTGTGCAGCTGAATGGGAACTTTCACCTTTTCCAAGTGCAGTTCTCATTTTAATACAGACATTGGAGAACTTGCCCAGAGAAACATTTCATGTCCAGATCTAGGAATCCAGGCTTTTTGAAATAGGAGGTTCCACTAATCACAGTTATGATGAACAGGGAGATATCTATATAAAAAACCCCACCATAGTATCTTTCATTCTAGAAGATCTATAGAGGCTTCCCCGTGACAGCCCTTATCTAATGTTGGTGACTTTTCGAGTGCTGTTGTACTTGCCTCTTTTTGATAACTTTTTGTCAAAATTTAGAACATTAGAACGCTTATTGGTAAAACGTGCAGGTGCATGCCAGCGTAGGGGAAACCTCAGAATCGTGGCATTCTGATGCTTTCCTTGGCAAAGTAAAATTTCCTGACAGTCTAAACCAGACAGTAATAAATCATTGACAATAATAATTGACTTTTTAACAAATGTTTAAAGATTGTGGTCATGAAGTGACCAGGAAACACCCATTTGAAACCAGATTTAAGCTGTGTAGGGCGACTTAGCATACAGTAGTAATCTATTTTATATGCTCCATTTTGATAACAAGAGTTCTTTTTTGTTTCTGTGTAAAAGATATCTAACTAAAATTAAAAAAAGTAGGTTTGAAGGGCTTACTGAGGACCACTCTATATTTTGGGAGGGCAGGACATGACATACACCTCTAGCTACAGCTAAAGGTTTCATGAGGGACAAACCTGCTCACTGTTTCCAGCTGAGATGGATTTCTTTTGTGATTCTCTGTTTTTCTGCTTTACCCTGCTCAGACACTTGACCCATCCATCTGCTCAGTTACCCTTCCCTCCCTCAGCCCAAAGTGTCGCGGTGCCAAGTCTCTAAAGAAGATCTGAAGAGGCTGAAAATAAAAAAATAAAAAAATAAAAAAATAATCTCAGATCATCTGTCTCAAATCTGCACTTCTCTCTTTTAAGCGAACATAAAACTGAAGGTAATTTGAGATTGTTCTTTGGTCTAAGTCACAGTTAAAGCAGCTCAGAGGCAACACTGGAAAAAGCAGTAGAATAAGCTACGAGAGGTAGAATTACATTTTCAGGCTCCCGGAGTTTTACTTTTGTCTTAGGTGGGGTCAGGATCAGGTAACGAGTGAATCAATGTAAATTAATGAGAAAACGTCACGGTAACTCAATTTGCTGTTTACTTCAAATCCACATGGAATGCTTTGAAGTTTGGATTTATTTTGTTGTTGTTGTTGTTGTTGTGTTTTTAGGGGTTTTTTGTTGTTTTTTTTTAAGGAGGAAAACGACCAAAATTTACAATATAGTTTTCTTCCTCTTCAGATTTAACCAGATTAGCCAAACCCTTGTACCTTTGGTGGAAGTGTGTGTGGTATGTTTTTTCATGGCAGCGATCTAGGCTGATGGGGCTGATGCTTGTCTATGTCAAGAACCAAGAAGTTATGTCTGACTTTGTGAAATTTCAAAAGTATCATTTATTTCTATAACATGCATTATTCTGTATCTCAGTACTGGGTCATCCAGCCACCTTCCTGATGAGGGGAGTATTTCACAGTGGAAAGGAGGCAACTTGACACATAGGAAGTTAATTTGACAGCACTTGGTGCAGGATCTTATGGGAGAGAGAAGTAGTTTTATGTTACAAAATCTCTCAACAAGTTGATTTTACTCAGTCTCCCACCTGTGTGCTGAAAGCATCAAGATGGTATGTATTCACGTGGTCTGTCCAGGGTTGCTTATGTTGAAGGATCATTTTGGTTGGAAGGCTCCTTTATCATCAAGTCCAGCCATCAACCTAATACTGCTAAGTTACCACTAAACCATGTCCCTCAGCTCTGCATCTACCCATCTTTTAAGAGCTACCTCCAGGGATGGTGACTCTATCCCTTTCCTGGGCAGCCTGTTCCACTGCTTGATAACCTTTTCTATGTAAAAGTTTTTCCCAATATCCAATCTAAATATCCCTTGGTGCTACTTGAGGCTGCTTCCTCTTGTCCTATTGACTGTTACTTGGGAGAAGAGACTGACTGGTCTTTTTTCAGTGGTGCTCAGTGGCAGGACAAGAGGAAATGAGCACAAACTTGAATATAAGAAGTTCCACCTAAACATGAGAAGGAACTTCTTTTCTTTAAGAGTGGCCAAGCCCTGGCAGAGGCTGCCCAGGGAGACAGTGGAGTCTCCATCTCTGGAGACATTCAAAACCTGTCTGGGCAAGTTCTTGTGCAACCTGCTCTAGGTGGACCTGCTTTGGCAATGGGGTTGGACAAGATGATCTTCAGAGGCTTCTTCCAACCCCATGTGATTCTGTGCTATACCCTCCTTGCAGAGGGTTGTAGACAGCAACAAGGTTTCCCCTCAGCCTCCTTTTCTCCAGGCTGAACACCCTCCTTAAGGAGAACATGAGTCTGCTGCTGGTAGTAGCCTGGGTTCTAAAGGCTGCTGACTCCCCTACCCCCGTGGCTAGTTTGGATATGAACTTCTCTGTCCTGTGTAGCTGTAGCACATTAGGCAGGGTGAGGAGTAATATCTACTGCAGAGAGGCCATGGTGATTGCTGGAGGGTTCCTCATCTTGGCCACTATTTTTCCACAGAACATATACGTAGCAATTACTTTGGAAAACTATCCCCCTTGGGATAGTTTTAACCAGCAGGTTACAATTGTAGTGGAAGAGGTGCTAGGATGGATGGATGACCTCATTGAAGCAGTTTAGCTGCTTTATGAGATGAAGTTAAAATAGCTGGAGGAAGAGCAGGAAGAGAAAGCATCCAGGCCACAGGAGCTGTCAGGAGGGAAGGCATCTTTCATGGAAGACCTGGCAGAAAGAGGAGTTTGTAGCAGTGGCCATTATGTTTTAAGTCTGTTTTGGGCAGTGGGAAATAAGGAAATAAAGAAGGTTTCATTGCTTGGAGTGTGGAGAAAGGAGAATGTTTTCACATCGTCCTGGTGCACTATAAATGGTTCTGGCTGGTGGAGCTGGTGTGCTGCATGACGCACAGAATGAGGGAGAGGATGCCAATGTTGCTATCATTTTGGTTTTTCTCCTTAAGAACGGGTGGCAGCAACCACTTCTGATGATTTCTAAGGTGGTTTTGTGGGTTTTTTTTTCCATTTCCAGGCCCATATGAACAAAAAAAGTAGTCAAATAGGATTTTGGAAGCTCTAAAAACCTAAAAAGCAACCACTTGTTCCTTTAGGAAGGCTTCCAAAACAATGGCTGGCAGTGAGAACAAATGATCCAAATATATTTCCAGAAAAATTTCTTAGCTGTAGAAGTAAGCAGGGATTTTACTGATCATATGGTTTGAATTCAAAATGATGCCCAAACTTTTATAGCTCCCACTGGATTCTTGAGGGTTTTCTCTGTTAGAGGTTCTTAAGAGCGTTGGGTTGCCAAAATGCTAGTACTGTGTATTTGGGATGGTTAAAGAGCTGTGGACATTTTTCTCCAGCCTGTTGCATAAAGATGTAATCTGTAGAATGACTTGAAAGATTACCATTGTTGTCACAGGCAACTGAATATAAACTTATTTGTAAACAGGGAAAAGCTAAACTAAGACTGACACACAAAATACGTTGTAAATTGGGAGAAGTATTGGAAACTATTTTCTGGCAACCACACATTATTCACTGGAATGGTTTTTTTAAATACATTGTCCAGTATTTTCCTCCTACACTTGATGACAAATCTGATGTTGCAGGCTTGCCACCACTCCTGTCCATATTTTCTGTCCATAACGGAAAAAAAGAAAGATGGCTTTGAACTTCTGTCCAGTTGGCTCCTAATTCAGGCTGCCCATTTTTCTTGAAGCAGGAGACCAAGACCCAAAGACGCTAAAAGGTGTGGGTGACAAAACAGGATTTATGAGGGGGAACAGTGGTCTGGATTATCACTTTCTTGGGAGGATTTATGTATGTTTAATCAGCTACCACAGTGATAGATCCCAAGCAGGAGGAAGAGAGAAATTCACAGCTAGAAAACACTTGCCTGCAAGAATCCAGCAGTCCCAGCCAGCCACTCTAGCCAAGCTAGTGCTATCAGAGAGGTGTCTTCCAGAGTGAGAAAATAATTCAGAATTTACTAGGGCATTTGTTATGGTTCACATTGAGGAGGAATGTCTCCCGGATTTTAATTCATTTTCTCAGTTTTGGTAGTTTAGGACAAGATCCGTCATTTCTTCAAGTGTACTGCTTAAGACAGATGATGGCCATTGGATAGGTTCTTCCCTCTGTGTATTTTTATCACCTTTCAGTATGAATATACATGTTAGTTCCTCCATCTCCCTAATTATCCCTTGTGTGTATCCCTGGGACAAGGGGAGTGATGGCTGGAGAACTGTCTCTGTTTTGGGTGACCAACAAGGCATGCTATGTCATATGGGACTCATGTATGTAACCACATACTCTGCTCACTCCAGTGACTCTATTGTGATGTTGGGGACATGTTCAAATTAAAAGGATTTTAAGTCACATTTTAAATGTGTATGCCTTAAAATTTAAAATAGGAAAGTAAAATTCTCCTAAGGTATATGATGATTGAGTTTATCTACTTAGATAAACATGCACAGGTTAACACCTTTGTTTCACTACATACATAACAGTATGTAGTCTGCTACCATTAAAATATGGAGAAATATCTCTAATGGTGTTTTCTATCATGATGGTTCCTTGTAATTTTGCCTCCTAATCTTCTTGTGTTGTCTGGAGCTGCCGGCACTCAACTGCCTTTTGCTTTTAACACACCCCCATTAACAGTCAACCACAACCATTCAATGGTGTTTTGAAATCTGAATTATTTATTTTGCAGCAAATCTCAGTTACTGATTTCTGGACCTGCCTGATCAGTCCTTCTGTGTCATCGGAGGAAACTCAATGAAGGCACTCTGCGCTGTATCTGTATAAAGTATTGATGGCAGGCGTTAAGATGGGCATGTTTTAGGATAGCCGGATGCTTTGTTTTCTTTTTCCATAAGGGTTTTGGGCTCAACTTTCTGCTGCAAGTGGTTGCAATAGTAAGATGTGGAAGTCATAGGAGAATTGACTTTTGGTCAATTGATTTTTTTTTTTTTTGTATGTTTTATGTGGCACCTTTGTAGCCAATTGATTATTGCAAGGAGATTTTCTGGAATGCCAGAGATTAACTATTTTGTATTACCTCATCTATATGTCTCATCAGTTTTGGGGTTTTGAGAATAGGAATAGTCCAAGAAGAGAAACATGGTGTCATTTTATTATCTATCATGGGTACCCAGAACTGGATTTGAGTAGACTTTTTTGGGGATGTGGACCTCGAACTTCACAACTCTTATGAGGTACTACTGGTCATGAGCAGCACTAAAGTCTCAGGTTTTTATCTGGGTGTCATGTATAACACTTGCAACAAATAAAAATGCTGCTTAGAAATTTTTCTGCTCTAATACCAGAGTCTCAGAGGCCCAGCATGAGACTGCCTGCATTTTTTCCATTTTAATTAAACAGCCAGGATATCTTGCTCAGAGAATTAGTATGGACAGTGTGCCCAGTATGAGTGTTTTCTACAGGGACACTGATTTAATACAATACACAGGGAGTTTTGATCTGGGTAAGAAAATGGAGAAAAATTAAATGCAGATGAGAAAATGGAATGTTATATATGGTAAAATAAAGAAGCAGACGTTGGCTTAATGACATCCAAGAAACACTTCTAACCAAGCTCCAAAATTCCAGCGTGTTAATCTCATTAGTTTCATATTAGTATCCAACTGTATCCTGGAGCATTATGGAATCACAGAAATTCATGTCAGATACTGAATTGGGTTAAAAATTGAAATTAATTATTGAAAAGTAGCTTCAGTTTCTTATTTGAACTCAGTTGTGATTTACTGTACTGAATTACTGACTCACCAAATTCTTTTTTAAACAGTTATGCTGTTATTATGCTGCGGAAGAAGTCCAGGTTTTTCCATAAAACCTGAACATGTATTTATTTTCAGCAGGGATTACCATTCCTGGCAGTGGAACCCCAGTAGTTTTAGCTAATTGTAATATGGCTGTAAATATGTGATTTCCATGGAAATTAATGTAGTCACAAGGATTTTTGTCTTTTTTTTTTTTCCTTTTATTGATGGTTTTGCTTAACATGGTTGCCAAACACATGTATAGTTTAAAGAAAAACTTAACATTAGAGTAGATTATTTCTACCAGACTGCTCAGTATATGTCTATATTGCCTTTCTGGATGAAGCAGGAACTGCTTGAGTGCCTCCCTTGGATTTGTGCTGGTGGCAGACAAGGAAGAATCTTCTTTAGCTCAAATAGGACATGGGCTGCTGAGATCTTGACCTATTAGACCTTAGTGGTAATAATTTCATAGCATCACCTTAATGCAATTTTTTTTCCAAGTTTTAATCAAATGGTTCTGTAGTCTGTGAAAATTGCCATGGGGTTTATATAAGTTTAAAATACTTCTTTTTTTCAAAGATCATTTAGTAATATTATTCCAGAGAGAGATAATGTTTATGTGATATTTCCAGATCCAAACTTGTACAGACAGTTTTAGTACTTACCCTGTATTTTAAACTTTTCGTGTGTTAATTTTTTTCCCCCACATGTGAGATTGACAGTATACAACTTATGTGGCATTTTGTTTTGTTTTTCTGTTGCCAATGAATTCAGTCTTTACATAGTTTTTGTCTAGAAATGTCTTCGGTGTTTTTTGTGGGTACTTTTCTTTTTGTTTTAAGAAAGTATTTGAGAAATGACATAAGGAATTCAGAGATTATGATATGCTATTATGAAATGCATCTAGGGACTGGAGGATGCATAGTAGTAATATTACATGAATATAACTTACTTCTAATTTCACTAGACTTGACAAGTTACCCATGCTGTTGAACTGACTTAGTCATATTTTCAAAATACAGTATACAGAGATTTCAAAGTACTATAGGAACTGTCAGTATGAATTGTTTCATTAGCTACAGGTATGAGAAAAAATTGAAATGGATGATAATATTGTTTCTTAGCATACTGTTTAACATTTAGTATTGATATCAGAAAATCAGTTGCATCATGTCAATAAAATAAAATCCATGTTCTGAATATGCAACCTTTCTACTACCTTTGATAGGTTTTTGTTCACTCGCTGATTCCTGAGTGAAGACTCCTGTTGAGATGCCTGCAGAGAGATGAAGGCCTTTTCCCTGACCTTTTATTCTTTACTTAGAACTGAGTAACAAGTATTAGTAGTCCATGCCTTCTAGATAATTTACATGGATGTAAAGATACAGAATATAACAGAAACATATTAGTAGATGTATAAATCATATTATACTTTTATTAAAAATCTGTCTGCTAATGTAAATAGCTTTTTAATGTGCAATTATGTATTATTGTTAATGTAATGCACATTTTTTGTGTCTTTCTAGGTATGGCATGAACTGCCTCATTCAGTTTGAGGATTTTGCTAATGCTAATGCATTCCGCCTCCTGCACAAGTACCGTAACAAGTATTGCACTTTCAATGATGACATTCAAGGTAAGAGACTCTTTCTCTTCTCTTGTGATGCTCCCAAGCCAGAAAAATGAGTCTTAACTGAGGTACCAGAGGGGAAAAATAAATGTATCAGCTTTCCTGTGGTATTTGGAGATGCTCAGTACAGGTCATCTTAGGCCTTGGGTTTCCTCAGCACGGGTTTCTGGGGAGCTGTCTTTGCTCCTAAGCTTCCCCCTCTCATTTATGCCTTATGCTTTATTTAGATGTTCACTCTTCAGGGTTGTCATTTCTTTTTTTTTTTAAAAAATAGTTTAGTGTGTGAATGGTTTTCCCATATAAATTATTAACGTCAGATCTTTGGGCAAATGTCAAAGCTAAAGCCTGCACTGACTTCCCTCAGGTTTTTTTTGTCACTGCAGTGACAACTGCCCCACTGTTCCTCCGTGTGACAGAGCTTGCTTGATAAATGTCAAACTCTATTTCAGTTCTTAAACTGGCAACTCAGTTAAATGCCCTTCTAATTTTCCTTGCAGTCTTGTGTCTGTGTTTGATTTTAGAGGAAAATTATCCCCCTGACTCTGCTTTCCCATCTGAATCATTTGTAGCAGCTGGCAAAAGGGAAAAATCCAGGCATGGGGCATCCATGACTTCCCTGTGCAGTCTGTTCCAGTGCCTCACCACCCAGAATTTCTTTCTGGTGTCTAAAGAAAGACAAGGAGGGCTGAAGTGGTGGCCGCTGATGCTTGGCTTGTCTTATTTCCTATCAGGAAAAGAGCACTGGAAAATACCTTTCTCTAAGGCAATGAGTGAGGTGGCTCCCATTCTTGCCAGGAGAGTGAAGTCAGGTGGAGACAGGTACTCAAGGAGGGCACCATCAGCCTCTTACCACCTCACGTTTCCTTGGGTGGATGTGAGTCCTCAGCAGTGATGGGACCCAAAACTGGAGTTTAACTGTCTTCACTTCTAACCATTTGCAGTGACACTTAAGGGCAGGCATTAGGAGTTTGGGTTTTCCAGAAGTCATTCATGAGGCCTAGGTCTTATTTCAGGGACTCGGGGCATGGTGGGGAATTCAAACAGCCCTTGTCTTTACAACACCAGGGATTTGGCTGCCACACGAACTATGTTTCTGTTACAAGCCTGGCTGAGTTTTACTCCTGCAGCTGAAAGAGATTATGGAGGACAAACTCCCAGATGGCAAATAAGCTAATTATAAAATGTCATTTTCCCTTTGTAAGAAGCATGGTGCTTCCTACCCTTCAGGGCCTGAGTGTAGCCATGGCTACGACAGTCCAATACAGCAGACCAAAGAGCATCTAGAAGTTTCCCTGCTTGTTTGGAGACCCAGCTCCCACAGGAAATTCTCTTTCTTTGCAGGACAAAGGTTCTTACCCTGAAATCAGAAAGAGACTCAACTAGACAATAGTTTCAAAGAAACAGTAGGGAAGCTTTTCATCTTCAGCACCTTCACAATTTTTGGAAGGTTTCTGTTTGGCTTTTGGCTGAGCTGATGTAGCAGCTATTGGTCTTAGAAGTGCAGCCACGTGCTGGCTTTTAATTTATTCAGTTTCTGCGATCTAATTTGTGTTTGTGGGTCTTTTCATACTTTCATAAATAAAGTCTAGGGCTTTGGGGTGATCTCCACCCTTAATGCTATTATAGCTTCCAAGATATGAAAGCAGATGCATTTAGTCTGCTCAGATCTCTGTCATGTTTCATCAGATTCCCATAAATACCGTCAGTAGCTTGCTTTTTTTTTTTTCAGGATGTCATCTTTCCCTAATAATAACAGCCCAAATATAGATCCAGTGATCTTTTCTCCCTCTTTCTATTCCAACTGTACAAACCCTAAGGCTATTTCACCTTGACAACTTCGATGGGGATAGATGGTGCTAACTTCTTTAGCAATCCTTAGAGATTTCCAGTTTCTAAATGGCATGATTTTTTTCCAGGCTACTTGAAAGAGTGGCCTTCTCTTGTGTGCAACGTGTATTTTCTACCCCTAGAGCAGTAAAGCTGACAAGTAGGATCAGGCCAATAAAAGCAAACAAACAAACATTTGCATCAGATTTGCCATCATCTTCCCAAGACAGTGCTTACCTGATATTTTAAACAGAGTTTCTCCTAGTCCAAATATTTGTCAAGCCAATGATAATTTAGGGATAGAAAGAAATGTTTAATATGTTTCATGAGAGGGCTTTTTTCACGGCCATAGGATATCCAGACGAAGGATTCAGATCTATCATAGTGATGCAACGAGGACCTTATGGGTGGGGAATATTTTCCCTCTGTGATTATGATCCTTTCTCCATATTCATAATTTCAAAATGCTTTTTTACAAATACAATAGCAATAATGTTGGTTTAGGGAGAAAATAGTAACTTTTTCCCTTGTATTCTTGTTTGGTTTCATTCTGACCACAAATCAAGCTTTTTTTTTTTTTTTCCTCCTCTCTGCAACATAGAATATAATTTTTAGAAGCGAAAATCAGTGAAAGCCTTGGATTAAAAAAACAAAACTCACAAACAAACTCACTTTTATCTGTTTCTCTCTAACTATTGGAGAACATTTTCCAAATTGTTTTTTTTTTTTTTTAAATCCTAATTTCCTATATGGGAGAGATGTTAATGACTATTGTAATGTCAAGCTTCACAACATTTAGAAATACCTGAATACCTGAATTAGAGCAGATTTCGAGCTTTGTCCATCTCCAATATATTTAGGAAGGAGGAGTCCTAAGGACTGGGTGGAATTTTCTTGGAAGATACAAGATGTGGGGTTTTTTTCTCTCCAACCTTTGCTTGGGAGTGGACCAGTGCCAGAAGAACTGGGGCTTGTGTTGCCAAACAAAGCTGCTTATCAGGGCGGAAGATGTTCTCTGCTTGACCACCCCTTGGGTTGCGGCAGGGTTGGGATTCACAGTTTAGGAGGCTGAAAATTCCTCTAGAAAAATCCCCCTCCTGAAAAACTCCACACCCAGCTGAGTTTTGGTGTGTCTCTTAAAACAGCTTTTGCTGCTTGAGCACAGTTGGTGGCTTGAGGCAAGTTTGCAGGTCTTGGGAGCCAGGCATTAGTTTTACATGAGTCTCTCAGCACTTATGACGTGGTGGCTGGTTGTTGCAGTTGTTGCTGAGGTAGATAAATTTGAAATAGTGGCTTTTTTTTTTTCCAGCCTTGCTGCCTCTATGCAGGTCAATTATTTCAATTATTTCAACTGGTTTGACTTTTTCCCCACCCACGTTCTTCAAAATTGTCACAATTGACAGTGACAAACTTCTGCAGTAGAAGCCAATCTACATAAAATGTGTTTCTCTCTGCAGTATTATATTGGTTTTATTCTAGTGTTATAGCTCTCTTTCACTGTGCCCACAGTTGCAATGCTTCCCCCCATCATGGAAACAGAGCCTGTGTCTTATGCCAACAAAAATATTTACACGGAGAGATTGCACTGGATTGGAATTAACTTCAGTATCCATCATGACCTTAGATGTCATTAGTTTTTAACAGCTGTGCTGTTTAATTGCATCCAAAAAATATGAAAAGAAACAGACCTAAAATAAAAATGTAGAGCACGTATAATTTAAGATTATTATTCCATCTTAAGCGTGTGGTTTAATTTAAAATACGTGGTAAATGTTCAGCAGAATGCCATTGGAATAATTAGGAAAATTAAATCTGAAAGTTATGTTATGACCGATTTAGCGTCAGTGCAGTTCTCAGAAATCGAAATTTCTCTGTCACAAGCATTCTGCTTTTTAAGATTTCATTCTTTTTTAACATTAACATCAGAAATGATACATTTGGTACCTGGAATTTCCAGTTCTTGAGATCAAATTGTAGAGAAGGTTTGGGGTTGCGGTGGGGAGGGAGCTTCCAATTAATTCTCTGACCAAGAATTTGAAAAATGCAAAGTTGAATGACATATAGTAGCTTATATGTTGATACCATATATCTCAAATTCTGATGTTATACTCAAACTGTAGAAGTTTTTTTTCGTAATACAAAGTGACATTTGCTGCCAGGTGAAACAGACATTGGTATTTTTAAAATAAAAAAAAAATCCTGTTAAGACATATAGCGTAGGGTTCTATGAAATATATTTTTCTTCTGGTGTATGAAGAATGTCACCTCTCCATTACTCAGAGGTAAATTTGCATTGACATCACTAGGCTTTCAAGTAAATTCCCCACTGCAGCTTTTCTAGACTTTTCCATCCGTATATACAAGTCCGTGTATGTACACATATTCTTCTGCTTCATTTTATGTTCATTGTGGGTTAAAAAAAGAAATTTAGTCTCACTACTTTCCTGGCCTTTGAGCAGGGGGGTTGCACCAAAGGGCCTTCCAGGGTCCCCAAACTTCTGGGACTTTGTGTCCCTTTTCCAATGAACCCAATGGCTGCTCTTTTACAAAGGCTCCATTTCTCCTTCACCGGAGCCTTTCCCCATCTCTTTGCTGCCCGCCAGCTGCAGACCAGGGAAATGATCATACAAAGCTTTGAAAAGCCTTCATGGCAAGGAGAAGGAACTCCCACCTCTTCAGAGAAGGTCCTCGTGACCACCCACAGTCACAGCATTCATAGAATCATCATAGAACCATAGAATGGTTTGGGTTGGAAGGGACATTAAAGATCATCAAGTCCAAGCCCCTGCCCTGGGGAATATCTCCCACTGGACCAGGTTGCTGCAAGCCCCATCAGCCTGGCCTTGAACCCCTCCAGGGATGGGGCAGCCACAGCTTCTCTGGGCAACCTGTTCCAGTGCTTCACCACTCTCACAGCAAAGAATTTATTCTTAATATCTAATCTAAATCTCCCATCTTCCACTTTAAAACCATTCCCCCTCACCCTATCATTCCCCTCCCTGATGAAGAGTCCCTCCCTATCTCTCCTGTAGCCCCTTTAGGGACTGGAAGGGGCTCTAAGGTCTCCCCAGAGCCTTCTCTTCTCCAGGCTGAACAGTCTCAACTCTCTCAGCCTGTCTTCATAGGAGAGGGGCTCCAGCCCTCTGAGAATCCTCGTGGCCTCCTCTGGACCTGCTCCAACAGGTCCATGTCCTTCCTGTGCTGAGGATGCAAAGAGCTGGACACAGTGCTCCAGGTGGGGTCTCATGAGATTGGAGCAGAGGGACAGAATCACCTCCCTCACCCTGCTGGCCACAGGATGCAGCCCAGGATGCAGTTGGCTATCTGGGCTGCCAATGCACATGGCCAACTCATGTTGAGCTTCTCATCCACCAACACCCCCAAGTCCTTCTCCTCAGGCCTGCTCTCAATCCATTCTCCTCCCAGCCTCTATTTGTGCCTGGGATTGTCTCACTAACAGCTGAGATGACACCTTTTAGGTAGGATCTTTACTCTCCCCTTTTTCCCCTCTAAGTGTGGGAGAGGGGAATGGATGTATCTCTTTCCCCTGGCACTCCGTGCAGACGGGCCGCATGTGATTTCTATTATAATGTGTATTCAGAAATATGAATTTTACTTTTACCACTTCCTCATCTTTTAGTCCAGAATGAATAGCTCGGATTTTAGGATGTGCTGCAGGAATTTCTCCCCTCTTCTTATTTGCTAGCTTTTAAGATGAGGTAGAGAAAGTTGATATAAAATGAACTCCTAATACTTGATCACAATTTTTATTTTCTGAAACTTTAAATAATGGACAAATGCTTCAGTGCCGTAAGCCATTTCTTGCTAATTTTAATTAAACTACATCCAATAAAATTGAACATCTCGTTCCTCATGTTTTGGGCCTTTTTTGCCCAAATTTTTTTCTTTAATTGTTGCATCTGCTGAAAGAAGACTCTGTGCTCCAAAGCATTGATAATGTGCCAACCCCAAAAGGCCATGGTCTCTAGGATTTCCTTTGACATATTCATACTCGGTCATATAGTTTACAGTAACGAGAAAGGCAAAAGAATCTTGGCCAGAAAACAAAAACTTGATAAAGAATAGTGCACTTTGAAATTTCATGTGTGCCATATTTTTACAAGATATGACTCCCCTTCCTTAGAAAACTGTAAGGAAGTGTTTTCTGTCGCAGCAGCTGGCACTGCTTTGGAAAAATATCCTTTGTTAAACTTGCTTTGGTTATTCTTCTAGAAATTTGGGGAAGATAGAATCAGTTTTCAACATTATACGGGTGAACAATGTCTATCTTATTCTGCACACTGTGGGAGAGGGAGGTGAAGCCGTTTCTCTCCTTCCCGTAGCGATGACAGTCGGAAAAGCGGCGAAATTCAATTTCTGCTCCCTAACGTCCCCGAGAGGTGGGTTTAGGCTTTGGGGGGTGGATCTGAATTGCATTTTGATTCTTTTCAAAAACTCAAGTCGGTGTTTAGGGTGAAATTTAAGGTCATGCCGTGAGCCGGAGCGGTTCCGGTGAAACAGATCCACTATTCACACCCACGGTCTCCCCCTTTCAGTAGGAAGGAATAAGGGAAGCTGCTGACGAGGAGTGATGACAGCCGCTGCCAGCAGCGGTGATAGTGCCTTCAGCAATCTAATAAACCAGGTTATTATGCTTTTTAAGAGTCAAATGGCTGAATAAAACCGATGTGGATCTTAAAATACCAGTTTTAGAACAGTTCTTCTGTGCAAATTGTGATTCCTGAGAAATACGGTATTTAAAGCTTTATATATTGGCATTATAACCTTTGTTCTGAATCGCCCTCATAGCGAACATACAGCTCACATCCCATGCAGATAATCAATGCAAAATGTTACTGACAATCAAAGTAGGGTTTTATTTGTGTTTCGTATCTCTCTTTCCTTAAAACAGAAGATGGTTTTATAGTAGAGTTTGTCATACATGATCCCGGTCCACTTTTTTCTGGCTGCCAGACTTAGCAGGAGCACCTCAGCCATGAAGATAAGCTGCATCCCAACATTCCCATTCATTATAAATTTGTGGTGTTTCATTTTTGCCCACGTCACCAGAAAGCAGCTTGAAGAGCAGTTTTCTTGACTGAGTGAGGAGTCTTCTGGTCAACATCTTCTGGCGTCAGGGGCTGGAAACGGGACCTTCCAGCTCAGTTTTCCTTTTCAGGAGACCAGATCCATGGTCTTAGGAATAAGCCGTGCTATGTAGACTGCTTCCTCCTCCTCCTCCCCTGCAAGCACAGCTGTGTAAAATAAAATAGAAGAAGGAATTTGGCATCCAACGAGAGGATGGGATTATTATTTTATTATTTTTTTTTTATTGCTGGTTATGAGGATTGTTTGGTAGAGAACCAAGGGAAACGAGAGCGTGGTCTGATTTCTGTCTTTTGCCGTTTCTGGTCTTTGCCAACTTGGCACTCACCAGAGGAAGACTCAGTTTCATCTGGGAAAGAAAGAAGCCAGCTCTTGGATGCTGTGGGGTGGAAGTGTCTCAGCCTGATGGTTGTTGATCCCAAAGCCCTGCCTCAGAAGAAACGTTTTTTAGATTTATTTTTATTTATTTATTTATTTATTTAGAAATGAGGGAGAAGAGAGTAAATGATCTCAGCTCTCAGAACAAGTCAATAAAATGACTACATAACTAAAAATGACAAAGTTGTATGGTCTAAACATTAAGTGGGCTGAGAACAAGGTGTCCTGT
>BJBW01019546.1:0-10973 GCA_004320125.1 Scolopax mira | reverse complement strand
CCTTGTCCCTAAGGGCAATTTCCCATGGGGTCCTATTTAATAACTCCTTGAAGAGCTGGAAGTTTGCTTTCTTAAAATTTAGAGTCCTAAAGTCTTACTCTTCCATGGTTCTATTTAATTTCCAGTTTTATGTGAATCAGGGCCTCAAGAGGGTGGTTCTTCTTCTTATTTTCTTTGATTCTGAGTTGATTTTCATTTTAGTTAAAAGCAAAACTGAAAGAGAATTTAGAATAGGGAGACACATATGATCTTGTTACTTCACACTAATACAGTCCTCTGCTTTCTAGTGTGATGGTAGCTTGCATTGCTTATTTGCTAAGAATACATAATGATCATGGAGCTTGGTTATGTGCCTCTTGTCCAGACATAAACAACTGCATCCAAGAAAGGTGGATTATTTTTTTTTAAACATTTGTATAAGGATTGTAGGTTTGTTGTTGTTGTTTGGTGTTTTGTGTTTGTGGGTTTTTTTGTGTGTCGTTGTGGGCTTTTTTTTTTTTTCTAGAGCAGGCTTAGTTACAATCATGGGAAAGTAATGTACAGACTATTCAAGATTCATCTTTAGTGGAGCTGGTACATGGGAGTAAACAAGCAGGGATAAATATTTCAGTAAAACTGCATTTCTGTTTATATTTTTTATTTTTCATAAAAATTAAACTTTCAGGTAAACTTTACTTAAAGAGATGACAATTCTTGTAAAAGTGAAAATGTAACTTCTTTTATTAAATTTAAAAGAGTATGATTAGGAAAATTTTCCTCTGCTTGTGATATGTACTTCCAGTGTATTTTCCTCTTCATGACTAAGCTCTCAAGCTGGACTACAGATGTGTGAAAAGCGGTGTGATCTGCTATGTTATGAGTTATATTGCTTAAGAGAAGGATGGACTGTAGGAGGCTCTTAGATTATATTTCTTAAGGACACTGTAATGCCTTTTTTGAGTCATGTTTTTCTACCTAGCAAAGGGCTAAGCATGAGTAAAGATAGTGTATTTTGACTATATTTGGTTTGGTGCTGTTGAGAACATTTTTAAGATGATTATCAGACAATAAAACTATTAATTCAGCAAGCTTACTTGTTATATTGAATGCAAGAGACATGAAAATGATACTAGGAAAAATCAATGTGTAAATGCTACTTCTTAATGCAGTCATTTGGGTTAAAGTACTAATGAGATTTTTGGATTTCTCTTCGTAGAGTAAACACTGATGCCTTTATTCAGTATTTATACAAGAAATAAGCCCAATTATAATAAGCCAATACTGGGCCTGACCAGTAACTGAGCAAAACTGGACATTTTATTCAGTGAGGGTAAAAAGCTCCGAGTTTAAATCAGCCGTTGAAGTGATGGAGACGCCGTTTTTTTGTGATGTAATGTTTTACCTATATTTTCTTTTCCTCACTGCTGATTGGTTTCTGTATGTATGCAGATAATCAAGTAATGCTGTGTTTTCCTACAGCGTAATAACTACTACAATAGTATGTCAGGTAGATGTCTCTCAGTGGCTGCCATTCTATTATTTCTGCACTTATCTTCACACAGTTAACCCTTTTTTATGGATAACCAGTAATAGACAGTGAAAAAAAGACTTACTAGCCCATTTTTTTCCATGGTCGTTTTGGTTTTACCAGCAGAAGTCACAAAGTCAATTTTTACCATTGTCATCTCAGTGTCTCTGTACTTAGGTCAGTTATATTCCAGTACTTGGAAATGTGTTTGATTGTTGCAACTTAGGTATTTTAAGGGAATGTAATGGTATTTGGAGTATGGGATTATTTAAAGTGCACAAATTTCAGTGATTTGAAGTCTGCTTTTATAGCACAAGCTATAAAAAAAAGCTACTCTGTTTCTTTTCGCAGACATAGGTAAGAAAGAAACCCAGCTAATGAGAAAAACAGTGATTTAATCTTCTACCATTTTCTGCAGAGAAAACCATAGGCAGAATAAATACTAATTAAATTCCTCATTACCTAATGTAATGTGGTGATACTGTGAAACCACCAGACTGTTTGTGATAAGGAGTATGTCCTAGGTAAATAATTTTAATTACTTGCTTATACAAATAAGCGTACCCATGCTGAACTTCCTCATAGCTCCTGTGAATTACAGAAGAACCTTTCAGGTTTCTTATATGGAATTTTGAAGCATTGTGATTTTTTTCAAGAGCCTGCAAAGGCATGCTCTTTTCCACAGCTTTTTTTTTACTCAGACGTGAATCATAGTTAAAAAGCAGGGCAGGAGTATACATTTTCATTGCTGTGGTGTGAAGCTTACAGATACACGGTATCCTAGCATGATCTTCTGATACAGTCTTTTCTAGACTCGAGGGTCTGGACTTTCTGCCATCTAAAGTCTTGGCTAAATGTTTGTTTTGAGTTAAGGACAAGGAGGAACATGTTTAAAACATTATGGACACTCCTGAACAACTCTCTGTGCTCTAGAATAAGAAACCTTTTGCCATAGTTGCTCTGTGAACTGGTAACATGGCTTACCATACTTTTAAGTATCCATCATTTGTTATGGAATGATTAATTTTTTGGGGGAACGAAAACATAGTGCATTTTTTAGACACTTAAAGTTTATCATGCAAAATAAAAATGTGATACAGGGAAAGTGATATGGAATTTATTGCTCGGCTAATTTCACTATTTCAACAATTGTAAAATAAATTTAATAAAAAGTTGGAACCTACAATAAGCCATTGTCTCACTACAAAATATCAACTTTTCCTGTTAGTTGCTAAATTAATCGGGTAACAGCTGCTAGATGAGATGCATATAGGTTTGCAGTCATGTGCTCTTAATGAGTCATTCTGATTATGCTTACCTTTGTGTTACCTAAGATAAGTATCTCAATACATAGTTATTGCTATGAGATTCATCTGCTTATTATACCATTTCTTCAGTCTGAATTTATTTCTACAAGATACATTATGATAGCATCTTAGCAATGAATTTTCTTAAACTATTATATTTGTCATTTCAAGGGGTAAAAATTTTGCAACCCTTTCTCAGATAGTAAAAGTTATGCTTCTGAAATGCTTACAGGATCACATCATCTACGTAAGCATCGAGCTTGAGTACAAATTTAGGATTTCATAGAAATATGATAGTTACACAGTCCATTACAGTGTCATTCCAATTTGACACGAAATAGTAGATACACTGGAAGTGCATTATGTTCTGATAATAAGGAGAAGAGCAGAAAAAGGTGTATCTCAGTCACTAGGGTGATTTCCCTTCTGATTCTTCTTGGTCTGTTTGATGCAGGTTGCACTGGTGTTGGACACAAGTCATGACTATTTTCGGTGGAATCATGTGGCTTTTGCTTCCTCCAAACTAAAGAAGAAAGAGCCACAGTTCCCTGTCACAGAATATTCACAGAATATTCATGGTTGGAAGGGACCTTTGAGATCATCGAGTCCAGTCAGTTGACTTCAAGTATTTCTGTGGGACAGTCTTACTTTCTTTGACTGATGCACTTTGACGGCAATCAAAATCAGTAATAAAACAGCCATCTGTTATTTTGTATTTGGGGCACATCAGGGAAAACAGATTATTAATTTATAAGCCATTTATAAGCCATTCCTGCATAAGTTTACCATTCTCTAAGTCTAGGGGAGCATCTTGAAATTCTCTAATATGGCTTCTTGACAAACAGTTTTGTGAAGGTGTTAGTAGTTGCTTACCATACAGTTGTGTAGTTTTACTTTGGAAAGTAGCTAAACTGGCTTTTTCTGGTTTCTTTTTTTGGCATCCTAAAGGCAATGGTTGTTTCTGTAACAATGTAGACCTAATGTCAGGCTTCAAACTTGAGAAATAAAAATCAGGTAGATTCTTTTCTCTAGTACAAATGATAATAATATAGGTTTTGCAGGTTGGTAATGGTAATAATATATGTTTTTAATTGCAATAATATAGGTTTTTAATTGTAATAATACAGTTTTTTACAGCTAGATCCAGAAGCAGATTTAGCTGAAATCTGTCCCTGAAATTCCAGACTTGAAACCCTGAAAAATCCTATTTGGCTTACCCCTAGGCCAGAATGCATCCAAACTTCTACTGGCTTTTAAAATCTCTCGGTGACTTTAGTTCTTTTTCTATTGAAAACTGTCTGAATCATAGCCTTTAGACAATTTACAAACTGAGCACCTTGCTCATACTTCAGAAGAATTGGGGTTAAGAAACTTGGTGTTCATCTGTCTCAAGTGGTCAGTGCATCATTCCTTCTATGCACTAAGAAGATTTGATCTCATACTCACTTCGGGATGGTCATCTCTCCTTTTGTAGTAGATTCATTGCACCTTTTCTCTTACCAGACTTTATAACTCTCATCTAGAAGATGGGAGAATTCTTCCTGAGACTTCCAGGATTCAACATCCATGTCTCCTATTTTCCCCTAACAGTTTTTTAGTCACCAAAATGGGGATGTAACACTTTATTCCTGAAGTAGATACAACAAATGAACGAGTGATCTTTTAAGTGTCTGGAGACATAGTTGTGAGATGTGATGTTTCCCTGCCTGGTTTGACCATATCAGATTTAGTAAATTTCTGTCCAGGAGCTGAGGGGAGGGCAGAAAGTCAACATTTGTACCATCTCTTGCTTAAATTATTTTACTGCCAAATCATTTTCATTATATAAAGTTGTTATTTAGTGCTAACCAAGACTCTCCAAATAATTTTAAATGTTAGTGTTGTAATAAAAGCCTAACTAAAGTGTGCAGTTACTGAAGCTATTTTTCTCTACTCTCTTCCTTTAACCATTCTCTAAGGGCTTGGAAAGCTGCTAATGGAACAGATTCCCAGCTGCAGACGGAAGGTGAAACACAGGAAGAACAAACAAAATTGAAAATTGAGCTCACTCTGGTACATGTGTGTGTAGTGGAACTTTAAACGGTTTCCAGATGAACAGACTGGTACATTTTCCTTTTCAGCAAAACATCATGAACAATTCATTCCACAGGACACCAAAGCCTACTGGCATCTGTAGGAGCAAAGCAGGTTTAGCATTAACTACAGTAAGAAAAAGAGGAAAAAAAAACAGGAAGTCTAATGTTTTGGCTTCCTCACAAGGTATTTAAATGCCTACTCTGTTCTGGACCAGCTGGTTACAGTTAACCTTGTGCTCTTAGAGCCATTGGTACAGACAGGTTTTGGAGACATGTGCTGCACTATAAAAGGAGGGGAATGGGACTTGGAGGGGAAATCAGTTTACAGGATATGTATCAATGTGTCCAGATATTGCAACTAAAGAGGTATCTTGTCTGTCAAATACAGTCAAACAAGAAGTGTGTCTATCTGTTCTATGCTAGGCTCCACCAAGCAGAACTCAAAAAATGTTCATCTTTTTCTGAGACCTCATAATGTAACATAGCACCTGATGAGTCTTAACTGCATCCACATTTTGCTTTACATTAAGAATTTGCCTGTAATTTCAAGTGCTTCCACAAATATTTGTGGATGCAAAGTTCTTCTAAAGGTCAATCACATGCAATCATTTTTGCAAAAGCTGCTTTCAGAAAGGGGAGAAGCATGTAGAGAAAATGACCTCATCGAAGACTGTGAGATTTAGCAGAACAAATTCTCTTTCATATAGCAATAACACTTTTAACTTACAGTGCCTCCAATGCCAGCATCTTAAAAAATTTTATTTTTCACAGATGAGGAGGCTAAGGCAATGGGCTCTGCAGTTTACTTGGGTCAAATTGTTTAGATAGTTCTCCAGAGCAAGTAGCATTTGTATGGGATATGCATTTTACATTAGTAAATTAAAAGACTGATTTTTTATTGCTTCCAGTGGTAGAGAAATCATGAATAGAGTGGGAGATCACGCAGAGGTCTCTAAGGATTTTGGACACAGCATTACTCAGATCCATATATATCCAAGTAGAAAAAATCAACCCTAATAACTGATGCACGAGCAGAGAAAATCCTTCTTACATATTTATTGCTATTACAGTTTCATCTGTAGAGTTAAAAAGCAGTATAAGTCCATGACATACAGATATCTGGCACATTTTTTTTACCCTCCTGGAGTTGTGAAGCCCTTAACAGAGAAAAAGATGTTGCTGCTACTGCTTCAGCCTTCAGCTTTAACAGTTCATCTGTTGAGGGAAGTACTCTTACTAATTGCTAGTTTTGTTAAAAAGTCAAGCTTTTCCATTTTGATACTGTTGTCACGATCACATAGACACCTGCACATTCATTGCTGTTTCAGCTAAGCCACATAGACTTGACATTGTACAGGATCACTCTAACAGAAGTTTTATTGTGGGTGTGATAAAATCTACTTCTGGAGGAATGGGGCAGAGACATAAGGATGAAAGCAGAAGTGTGATTATTTCACAGCTACTTGTATCTGTATTAGTCAAAATCCTTGGTAAATTGTCCAATTGTCCAATTCCTTTCCACATAAACAGAGGCTGCATGTAAACAAACAGCTTGTCTTAAGTATGTCAGTCTGCTAATTAAACACTGCCTTAGTTGTCACATTTATTTCATGTAATCACTTAGTGAATATTATCCTCATAAGACTTTTGCAAGAAGTAAAGGTACTTTGTGACCCAAATTCATGACAGTGAATGGCTCTATACATTCACATATCTCCCTTTCTGGTTTTAAAAAAGAAAATTTGCAAGTACTTGGCCTTATATTCATGTATCAACCATACAAACCAGAAGCAGTAAGTCATCTCCAACTCTGATGATGCTTTATAACACTTCTAGATTGAGAAGCAGGTTCCTACCTTAAAACTTTCTGTAAAAAAATGATTCAACAAGTCACAGAAGCACCTCTGTCCCTTTTATTTTGTTTTCCCTTTATGATTATCAGCTGAATCAGTGAATTTGAAATTAACTAATAGGTGGCACTGAGAACTCGTTAAGAAATCAGTCCCTTGGAAACTGAACATGAGTTATGTCCCCCCCAGCAAAAGGGGCAGGGAGGAGGACTTTGTGCCAGTTCAACCTGACAGACCATGATCATAGGAGTTACCTTTTGATGGAGACACAACGTGTAACTAAAGACTGTATCTAGGTTTCTTCAGTTAACTGAACATAACTACTAACATAAACTAACTTAATTTTTACTTGATTTTTAAAGAGACTGAATATTCTGAAACAAGTCTGTCAAGTAACTTTAGCACATGGAATATTGCAGGGGAACATAGTGTGTAGCTAAAGTTATGCAGACTGTGAGCCTTGGAAAGTGTTCTATTTCTTTTGGAGCTGCCTTTAGGAGAAAGATGGCATCTGTTTCATTTCAAAGAAAGATCAAAACATGTATCTTCTGAAAGACATTGGAGACTAGTAAGTGCTTCTTTTTCACCTCCTGCTCTCATGCTATGTGTCCTTAGAAGTGCTCATTTTTTCGCCTAGTACACTGTCTTTTGATGGTGTTACTCTAGATTGAAAAAAAATTTGAACCATAAATGTAGGAAATTTTGAAACAGTTGAATTTGAAAGAATTTCCATCCTTTAAATGGAAATTAACAGGTACGGAAAGAACATCTGCCATTGTTCTGTATGCACAGCTTTGTTTGCATGTATCATATGATTAAGAATTGCATTTTATTCTGTTGAATTTTTTTATGATTATAAAGCAGGAATGCACTACTCGTTCTGTTATTTTGTGAGCAAATTACATTTGAAGTTCTAGCACTGTCTTCCATAACTGGTGGTGAACGGCATATTTCCATATGGAGACACTAAGGAAGAATAACCGAGGACTAGGTGAATTCATCTTTGGTCATTAACCCTTCAAGGAAGAGGTGATGATCTCAGCTACCCTTCTCTTCAAGCTGAATGAGACATTCTTGGGACCTAAATCACACTAGTGGCAGTATCAGGTTGCCCTGCAGCTGCAAGGCACAATGCCCTGGACCTGCAGGCTGCAGATTGTTTATGTGGATGGCCAGAAAACATTTTAATATGTATTTCAAATGGCTGACTGTGCGAAAACTCAGCTGAATGGTAGTCAGCACCCTTAAAGCTGACTCTGGATTAAAATGTAGAGGACAGCAGTTTGCTTGGGCTGCAGGTTGTTAGACCCTGACTGGCAGCCTCCCTGCTTCTAGCAGCATGTGCCAGCTGCTGCCCTGCTTTGCTTTAGGCTGCCATTTTTCATTTTATGAGGAAAGGGACTGGACCATGGCCAAAACTACCTCTTTCTGATGCAGTTTGACTTAAGTTGTATTCTTTGGCATATCTAATGGAAAATACCATATTAGTGTATATAGCGTGAAAATGCACATTTCATGGACTAAGTGCAGACCTGCCCACAGATTTACAGCAATAATGACAGATATGAACTGGCACATTTTTTGTACTGATTAGTTATATCTGGAAAGAAAAACTATTTTGTTGGTCGTTCTTCTCTTCATGACTTTCACGGCTAATTAAGACCCAAATTCCTCATGTCTGTTATGTGATACTACATGTCTAGGTTAGTTTATGGATCCCGAAGATGGGTTTGCCTTTGAGTGCTTTCTTCATGTTTGTACTGGTACTAAGTGTCCAGTTTCCCTATGTTGATATGTACCTGCCAACTTTAAAAATCAGCTTAGATTTTAATGCTGCAGTAGGACATTTGAGGTAAGCCCTAGTACCTAATACAGCACCTTACACCTTACAGCACCCGGCCAGACTGTCTAAAAGGACTTTGTAATGCAGACACTTTCACTGGCACCAGGTGAAGCTGCATAGTGACATAGTGACACAAGTATCAAGGGTAACTGCAGTAAATGCAAATTCCAAGACCAGGAGTCTGAGTTCCAATCTCAGTATTCCCGTGTGGTGTCTGGACTCAGGTTCTCTGCTGTTCTCTCTCTTTCCTACTGTAATCTATCTCTCACTTTCTCTGCTTCAATTCACTGTTATGCCCTTTCACTAGTGTCAATGGGTATTTTGCACTCAATGGTCAATCAAGATAATGGTATATAAGCAGTTCCTTCCCTTAAAACTCAATCATGTAAGTGGGGAAAGTGTTATGGACTTTAGAGCATGTTTCGATTATTACAGGTCTCTGAAGATTAAAGACATTGTCTTGGACTTTATCTGAAAGCATATGGAACTCGTGCAGATCTTAAAGATAGTTGTCAATCACTTAACTTTAACGTACTTGATTTTTCAAGTGGGCATATCAGCAAAACCATGCAATTTTATTATTTTTGTTTTTATGAAGCAGTGCCCTTTTTCAGTAACAGATGGTACACACGACTATCTAAGACTTCGCTATTCCAGACTTCTGTTTGCCAGAAGCATATAGGTGTGAGGCATTTTCCTACCTGCTGCCATATTAGCCAGATAATGAGTGTATTTCTAATAAACCAATCTCCCATAGGAACTTACACGTACATTTATTTTGTTAAGAAACAGTTTGGCTTAGCCCTTAACTGTCTCTTTTCAACAATACTGTTCATCATTTTGTATTGATACTGACAACAATTGTTCTTTAAAGAATTACTTAGAACCCAAAGACTACTTAAACTGATTACATCAGACTCTCAATGTGTGGAGTAACATCTTTTTCAGCTATTATAAGTATCTTAGAAACTCATCCCTTGTATTACAGTTACAACAATGTAACTGTAATAAAAATAAATAAAATAATAAATTTGCTATTAGTGTCAGGACCATTTACAAGATGGGATTTACAAGATGGACCATTTATTAAAGCTAATCAATGTGAAGCTAGATGGGTGCTGAACGTTTTGCCCTTTTGGCATACTCAGTAATTGAGAAATGAAAATGTGCAAACATTACCATTCATTGAGATACAAGATGCTAAATGTCTTGAACCATTGAAGAAATAGAGCACCTTTATTACTTTTTAGGTTTATATAAAGGTTACTGCACCTTTATTTAGCATCTGTCTGATTCTGTGGTTTGAGGCATTGTCCCCTAAATTTAAAATCACAGAATGAGAAAGGAAACTCTGCTGATGAATTAAACAGTGTCAAGCCCCTCCAGCTCAAAAAGCAACTAATACAAATATTTTAAAAAGCATACTGAATCATCAGATTAATCCTGCCATATTTGGAAGTGTAGCTGACCTTTCAGCCCTTTAACTCTGAAGTTAGAGAGTTGTGGAGGCCTTTTGAAGTAAAATAGCCTTACTTGCTTGTGAGAGCCAATGACTGAACGTCAGTTGCGTTCCCACCAGATGAATGCAGCAGAGACGAAATTAACCTACTACATTTTATAAAATCTTGACCCCAGGTGATAAGTTTTCACCTTAAAGTATTCATCTTCTGTTGTGAATTTCTCTCTGATGTTTTTTGCATACTGATGTTCAGCATCTCCCTAACAAAGAAGTTGGTTTTATTGCAGATGTCTAGGAGCCACCATGTCTGAATATATTTCTAGGATTGGGAGGTTTGTGCTGTACCTCCATTAAGTAAAAGCTATTTTTATAATTTTTGCTGCAAATTATATTTTATCTATTAAATTTCTTTTAAGATTATTTTAAAACTGTTTTTATATAACCACAATGTTTCTGGAAGGCATTCTGGTTTAAGCAAGGCTTGTTTTGGTTTGGTTTCAACAATTGTAACTAGGTTGGTTTAAATCATATTATATGTTATAAACAGTGCAGCCACTTTTGTTAGGCAGACTCCTCTTACAGCTAGATAATCCATTTCATGTTAGTTTGGAAAGCTCACACTGCAAAAGAGAAGAAAGATCTTGATCTTTTCTTTCATATTCAAAAACCTCCCTAAACCTCACAGAGGTGCTTCTGCACAGCCCTTGTTTCTTGTTCTGCAGGCCACATCTTCAGCACGTAGGGAGAGAGGTAGTTTTAGCAAGAAACGAGAACAAATGCAGCATAAATAGTAACTGCCCTAACCAAAAAGTGGGCTTAGGTTCTCTCCATCTGCCAGATTGCAGTTTATGTGGAAATTAAATAGCTTAGTTGATTTTACTGGAGATATTAGACTAGTAGACGTGGACCAGGTCAAGGACCACCTGACCAAA
>BJBW01019545.1:0-36450 GCA_004320125.1 Scolopax mira | reverse complement strand
TGGGTAAATTTAAGCAGTATGAGTAACAAAATCAAATATTCTGAACTATGAAGGGCTGTACCTAAGACCCACTGGCATCCCCAACCAGAAGCCCTAATACAAATCCCCTAAGCTTCTACAGCTGCCCGTGCACATCCTGATAGTCACTTCACAGCAGCTACAGAGTAGCCAGGTCTGCAAGTCAGTGACCCCTTTCGTGTCAAACTGGTAATAGTGCAGCTTAAAAGACTTGTAGCATTATATACAGAGTTAGTGTGATGCATATATCAGGGTCTCAATAAAGTTCTTAGAGATCAAAACGAACACCCTATTCCTATACACAATCATGTTGACGAGGTACTACACTAGGAATTAATACTTCTAATTTGTCATACCACAATTTCTGTACAGGTACAGTTCCAGACTAAGAAAAGGGATTACTGGGAAATAAACTACTCAAAATCCAGAAAGAATAAATGACAAAACTCTGCCTTCTCATCTAATGAAAATAGTGCTTTGATACATGACCATTTTTCTTTTCTTTCCCTCTAGATCTCTCCTTTCCTCTCCCAGTAAGCTTCAGTAAACCATTTGGGAAATAATTTTCCTTTGAAATATCAATAGCTGCAAAATTATAATTTTATAGGTTGTGCCAGTTAAAAAACAAAACAAACCAAAACAGCCACAAACCAACAAAAAAAAAAATCTAATCCACTCCACTCCCCTAAAACATCCCACAACCAAGCCTAGGAAATTATAGAATTATAGAGACTGACAAAAAATACCAAATTGCATTTTCTTGACACTGACCATCACTTTCCCTGATAAAAAATGAAAACTACAAGTTCTTCAAGTGCCCCTGAGGAAACTTATTTCACATAAGTTACCATAATTTGCCATCTGTAGTTTCCTACTTTAACGAAGTCTTTAGAATAGACTTCATTGCCGATGACTTAGGAACTGTTAACTCTTCACTGGGGGGGGGGGTTTCTGACAACTTGCACAAACTCTTCCAAATTAGAATATTTTGCACATTAAAATTTAGGTTTATCCTTTCCTACATGAATCATTACTCACTCTGTTTCTTAGTCAGGAAGTTCGTATCAGGTGCACTTCAGAAGCTGCAGATTTTATTACTATCTAATGATACATTCAAAACAACCTGGAACTTCACATTCAGGTGTGCTACAATAATGTAGGTATGACTGATGCTTCATATATTCTAGTGTTCACACTATTAGATAAGATAAATTTAAACAAATATGGAAAAGAGTCTCTTAACTTAAAATTATTATTAGTTGCTTTTGTGCTTTGGCTGTCAGAATTAAAATCATCACCTAATGCTTTATGAAGTTATGGGGAAAATAACCTTAACTATTGAAGTAGCACAAAGATTATTAGACAAGTAGCAGATATTTCAAAAATTAATCACCTGCAATTATTTTAAAGCCTTATTTACTTTCTAAATAAGTATCTGCATCAACGTGATGCTGTGCTGAGATCTGCATTCATTGCTTTATTGTCATCTCAACCTTTCATTCTACATCTGTCTCATACACCTCTTTCAGGAATATACTGCATCTAATATAGCAAACTAAAATACATAATAATGTATACAATCAAAATATAAATAGGTGATATGAAAACGATGCAGTCTAATGTTTGTCACTTAACTCTTTGAGTCACGATCACTTCCTTTTCACAATTATGATTATCAGCACATTTGTGACAACCCACATTTTGTACCTGTGTCTCATTTACCTACAGTGTCTTCCTTATCTGTAAGCTTAACAGTCTGTTAAATCCAGAGGCTATAAAAAAAAGTCATAAAATTACCTATAAGTAGGAAAACTGCTTCCTACACAAAAGCATTGATTTACTATATAGTCAGCATGCCTCCTAGGCATCAATTAAAGAAAGAAAAGAGATAAACAGCTACATCATTGAATAGTCCACTTTCCACCTATCAGTTCCTCTTTCCAATCTCACCGATATCTTTTTCACTCCTCCATGCCCATCCATATGCTGTGACTCTTACCTCCTCCTGCCGTGGTGTTCATGCTTTAGGAAGCCTTAGTCTAAAATCTGCAGTTGTGTATGTGTATGTATTTATGGCCCAAGTTAAAGCTATATAGTGGCTGTTTAGGAGGAAGAGTGGTTTGTCAGACTAGCATAATGGAGGTTGAGAATGGCAACATGAACGTGGAGTAATCTAGAAAATGGAAAAAACCATCAGGTTGCACAATCTCAGTGTGCAAGATATCCAGTCATAGCCATACAGCTAATAACCTTTAAGTGGAAACGCACAAAGAATCACAGATTTTTAAAAAATATGGCTAACCCTGGGAAGCTGTAGCCCTGTAGCAAAACACAACCATTTTTTTTCTTTAATGAAAGATGTACATTTATGCAAACAGAAGATATCCTCCAACAGCTTTATATTTACAATTGATGTAATATAATCTAATAGCCAGTCAAATATGAATCATAAAATATTCAATAAGTAAACAGATTCTTTGCAATTTCTAAGCACTTGCATTTAATAATAGTTTTCTTGATTTATGATGAAGATACCAAGATGTGCTTTCAGTGTTATCAGTACTATACTAATGCAAATGCAATTTAACAAAACAACTTAAATATACCATCCAGCTTCAGAATACAGTCCTGTAAAATATGTCAGAAGCAACCTTTTATCTGTGCCATTCTTTTTATATACTATGTATAATGAGACCATTCATAAAGTTACCATTTTACAGACACTTTTCATACCAGTATTTTCCTACCAGTATTTTCCTTTACATTCATAGTAAACCTGAACTTTCAGCAAGATGCTACCTTTTTGACACCATATGCTTGAATTCCAGTTAATGGCATGCAAATGACAACTTATTTATTTTCACTTCTTTTCTCTTATGGCTACAATAAGAGAACACTAAAGAAATAAGGCAGCATAGCGGGTGAAGCTTTACCCCAATTTCACTTTCAGAATATTAATTTGATTGCTCAACTCCCTCTAATTTTGAACTTTCTGAAGTTAAAATCACTGTGTTTCAATATACACATTCTGTCCTAAAAGCATGGAGGCCAGACAATTAAACTCCATTGAACATGCCCAAGTTGTTCTCTTGCATGGAAATAACACTAACCCAGTAAAAGATGAAGGAAGGTTTATTTACAGTAAGACAGAAAATAAAATAAAGAGCAGTGAAAAATATTGTGACTTTTATGACAGGAAGTTGTATAATTATTTCTTCATTTCAATGCTAATCGATTTTCTTGTTCTAGAGTATTTTGGTTTCCCCAACAGTCTTCCTTCACAAGCCCCCTCAATTCACAATTCATGTCAAACAATCATGTTTTCCATTTTATGTAGGAAACTGTAAGTAGATCTATAAATCAGGACCTATGCAAATAAAATCAGAGCTTTTACATTAGCATAAAAGTTGTAAATTGAGAAAATCTCTATATTAGCTTTTCCCAAGCTCATTATTTATAATAACTGCAGCCAATTTAGAATCATGACAAAGTGGAAATACACGTCAAATACAAGTACAATGGTCCGTGAACTACATATGCATATTTGACAGGAATATGTTTTGAATATTTTTAAAAGATTCAATTAACCTAAACCTGATCATCTTACTGTTCAAAATGAAGCAAGAAGTACTTTCAATGCTTTGGGAGAGTTAAGCAAAAAGGACACCTTGAACAGATAGATAGTTCCCAAAACACAAATTTTTATTAAGCCATCACTGTTAAAAAAAAAATTGAAGCTTCTTTCTTATTATTCCTATATTATTATATTAATTATTGTTATATTAATATAATGTATTAATATATAATATTATTCCTATTCTCTGTTAAAATCTACTTGGGGAAAAAAAATAAAAAAATCACCAGTCTGCACTTAACCTCTCTATTGGTGTAAGGAGAATCTCTAGCATACCTTAAGCATAAATAAAGACATTTTCTCAACAGAGAATCCAGAGCAGAGTTTAAGAAGAAAATCAGACAGCAACTGCTAGTGGTAGGTTACTGAGGCATTTCTGTTTGGTATGCCAGCCCTTTTCTGAGGACTCAATCATACTAACTGTCAAATACATTCTGCAGGGCTGAGCACCCCCAGTTCCCATTTGGATTTGGGCCTTTTAACTTCAGTGCTGCTCTGTCTGATTCAGAAATACATGGCTGTGCAAGACCATGACCACAAGAATAGCATGTGAAATGTGTAAGAACCCGAGGAGAAACACCCGAGAGTCCTGGTGGACAATAAGATGAACAGAAGCCAGTCATGTGCCCTTGCAGCAAAGACCTCTGGGCTGCACTAAGCAGGATATCAAGGGAGGTAAGAGCCTTTCTTCTCAAGCACTGGTGAAGCCACTATAAATCTGGCTTCTGGAGTGCTCAGTCCAGTTCTGCACTCCCCAGTGCAACACAGATATGGGCATACTGAAGAGAGTCCAGAGGAAGACCTCAAGAGAAGGCTCAGGGGGATCTTCTGGGTGCATACAAATACCTGATGTTGGGCAATATAAGGATGGGTCCAGAAAAAGAAAGCAGCATGTACAATTTGAAATACAACACATCTAATTTAAAAAAAAAAAGCAAGCACTTATTCACTGTGAGAGCAGTTGAAACGTCAGGGCACAGGTCGCAGAGAGAGGTAGTGGAGTCCCCATCCAGGCAATATTCAAAACCCAACTAGACCTGGCCCTGAGCAACCAGCTCTGGCTGACCAGGGGGTTGGACTAGATGACGAGGCACCTTATAACCGCAACCATTCTTTGACTCTGTGTGTAATACACAGTAGGAATACTTTGTGTGTAATACTTTGAAATCAATACAAAAGCCTTAGGGACTTCAGATACTATTCTTTACCACCTTTTATTTTCACACTTCTTGACTAGGCCTTAGAAGAGTAATTTTAAAAAAAAATCAAACCCTCCAGGATTAATAGTAAACAAGCCTTGCTTGCAGATTTCTGCATGTGCTTCATTTTCTTAGGATACCTTGTACAATTCCCCACCCCAAACTTCCACATGCATCGCAAGTACTAAACACAATCATTTTAAGGTCTCAAAGTTCACAGAATTAAAATGACATCCCTTTCTTGCCTCAATAGGGAAATACGTTATGTTACTCTATCACTCCTAATTCCATCTAAAGAGAAACAGTGAGTATTAACAGAAGAAAGAGCATCAGCTGGTTTTACCTTTAACACAAAGTACTTTCTTGGACTTTAAAAGGCCAGCCTGGCTTTGAGCCATTTGGCTGCTCTTGGCCTTTTTTACTGTCAACAGTGGCACTGACCATTTTGTCCCAAGAAAGCAACCAATTCTCCTACAAAACAGAGGAGATCAAAGCACAAGGTTAATTAAATACGGCATGTATACAGAGATATGACTATAATTTAAATGTCCTGTAACTGGGACAATCCCTGGAATATTGGGAGTGAGGCAGAAATTGCGGCACATGGGAAAAAATGTGTACCCAATATTGCTCTTTTTAGCTTTACACTCCCAGAAATGGAATTCCCACCTGCAGGAATGGAACAGAGAGAGACAGCATTTCTCCCTTCCCAAGCTCCCAGGTACTGGAATCAATTATATTTTTTTTTAGAGATCAACTGCTGTAGTGCATATTGTTATTTGTTGCTCTTTTCAACGCCACAAAGAGGACTACTTGCTTTAAAAAAAAATACTAATATCTGCAGAGTCAGAGAAGAAGGAGTAGGGAGACAAAACTGCTAAGAAATTACACACATTTTCCAATCTGTCAAAAATAGACCTTTTAATTTGTAAATGCCACTATGCACAAAAATATCTAACTAGGAAGAAGAGCATAAACACAAGCTTGTTACGGATAATGAACTGAAATTGCCCACTGTGTAAACAGGGCAATACTGCTGAGTCAATACAGCATTGGTAGAGTGAGTAACACATCCTCCTCACTTATTCAACATTTTAAAGCTCTCAGAAAAAGACTGCCCTGTAAACCAAAGAAAGTCAATTTAGACATACTGTTCATGGCTATTGTGAGCTCTGTCTAAGGCTTCTGAATTAACTCCTGACCTCAAAATTGATTTAAACCATAACCCTTTACGAGTCCACTGGAAAGCACCTCCCCTTCTCCTAAGTGGGTTTTAAAGTGCCTGATGATAAAAAAAAACAACAAACAACTTTAGATCGAGTAGGAACAAATAATTGGAAATCAGGATACAGTAAGAAAACCAAGCCCTACATGCAGTAAGAAAACCAAGCCATTACAGGTAGGATTTTCTCTTTCAAAAAGACTAGCACTCATTTTGCAAGTAAGAGAGTCTGTTCCATCTTCAGAGAGTCTTACATGTCAGCAGTGAGCAGTTCTGTGAACACTGGTGCCTCCAAGATGATACAGCCACTTACGTAGAAGACTTAGATCTTTCTGTCTACCAAACAGCCATTCAGTTCAGTTTCCCTCACTTACTACTCCTCCCTCTTTTTTCTCTCCCTCTCCTTTGCAATGACAGCAAATACACGGAGTTGAACAATATCTTGTTTTCAAAATATTCTCTTTCTCTCCATCAGAGGAACTCCTGGATGACTAGGACATACATAGAGTTAGAGCAAGGCTAACACTCAGACTAAGCTCTGCATGAACTAACCTGTTTCTGAAGGGGTATTTTTATAATATTTGGCACCATTATAAACCAAAAGGTGACTCAACTAAGAGTCACTGACCATGTTTTGCAAGACAGATCAGTTAACGCAAGTCTTACAATAGGACAGACTCTGTCACAAGTACACTGCGCCATGTCTGTACAGTTTCCAATAAAGAAAGAAGAGATAGAAGGCAAACAAGAATAGTTACACGCACTAAGATTTCCAAGTGTGCAAGAAAACGTGGACACATATTCCCATAAAATATCTAGCACTTCAAGGGATCACTATATTAAGCACTGTAGGGATGATATAACACCTCTGGTATTCTTTGAAGTGAAAAAAAAAGTCAAAGAAAAATGAAAAGCAATTGGTTATGCTAATGACTGCTGAAGTCAAGTGGAAATCTGAGAAAAATTGTGTCCTTTGTAGAACCTATTTAAAAATCGTACTTAGTATGATTGACCTAAAAGCACAGGCTTTACAAGAAATGAAGTTTTTATTCACAACAGCAACCACATTTTCCAAATGTTCTTTAAGAGAGTATCCCACAGTGCCAACTAGAAAAATAAGTTGCTAATTTTTTTCTGTTGGATTTCTAAATTTCAACATAACCATGACGTGCATAAAGATGTATTCTTTCATCTCAAATAAAACCATTATTAATTTTTCTGTCTTACTTCATACCCCAACTTGTAACCCAATGAAGAACCAAATATGATGATTAGAATTATGGTTCAATACTCTCCTGTTTTAAAGCAAGAACACGCAATATTTCTACTCCTTAGAGAAAAATGCCATATTTCTACTACTTGTATGCTAGAGGTGGCAGAAAGAATGTCACACCCCAACAACTTTGTGAGTTAAAAAAGCAAGAAATACAAGCAGAGTCTTTGTTAAAGGTAGACAACAGACCCATAGCAAGGTACAAGTCTCTTAATTTGCAAGCGAACGTCATATCTACCAAGACATTGCTTCTTCCCCCTCAAAGTTATAATACTTAATATGCAGCATTGTAAAAAATATAAATGCTTTTACAGTTAATGCATGCTACTATATGAAATTCCTTAAAAATGGATGCGTGGTATGCCTTGCCATCATCATACAATAGCATCATAATCCTGCCCCAAGCAGACAGAAAGATTTAGATAATTTCCTGAGACTTTTCCTGGTCAATTTTTCTAGATTGTTTTGCAAAATTTGTTTGCAAGACACCCTGAACAACAAAGTACAAATTAATTAACCAATACACTATGGATATAGTGTAATAAATATTGCGATATTCCTCATGGAATTCAACAAGGACAAAGCAAAGTCCTGCACCTGGGATGGACTATGACCTTTTCCACTGGTACCCTCAGTACCTACAAGGATGCTATTGAGAAAACAGCCAGGTTATTCATGGTGGTGCATAGTGGAAGGTTCTAGACATAAACAGGTAGTTCCAACTAGATAAAGGGGGAATAAAAAAGGTTTCACTGTGATGATAACAAAGCTCCAGAACCCAAAACCGTCATAGAAGGTCTGTCCTCAGAGACTTTAGAGCCCTGGACAACATTGTCTGAATTTAATGCTGACTCTGCTTTGAGCAGGACCTTGGACTAAGGACCTCCTAAGATCTCTTCTAACCTGAGTGTTGCTGCTATTCTACATCATGAAACCAAAGACACACACAGAAACTCCTTAGAAAGCACGTCAAGAAAATCCTTTCTGCAGGATTATTCATATAACCTTGTACTGCTAATGAAGTTGTCTTTCCAAATATCTGAACGACTGATTTGGGGACTAATGTATTTGACTACTCCATCAAAATAAGAGACGAAAGTTGCTCATTTCTCTAGCATTATTTAGTTTGGAGAGGCTATTTAACAAAAGCTACATAGCTTGCTCAGTCTCAGGAAATAAACAGTCTGACAAAAAAATACATCTCCTTACTTTTCAAGTAGAACAAGAAGTAAAACAAATAGGGAAAAAAATTATTTATTTACTATTTTACTATTATTTCACCCTAAACTATGACTTTTTTTTTTCTTGTGGGATGCAGGAAGGAACAGATAGGAATGAAAAGACAGGAAGTAAGCTTTCAAACGATCATTTAAACTAAAACTGGTTTCCACCTTTTTCTAGTATTTAGCTCCAACTGCTGCAACAGTGAGTTTTCTAGAGCTGCTTCCAATACCACCCAAGTCAACACTATATCCACAGAATTCCCCAGAGCACGTATGTGGGCATTCTGTAGGGCCATGTCTGTACAGTCTCCAATAAAGAAAGAAGAGATAGAAGGCAAACAAGAATAGTTACACGCACTAAGACTTCCAAGTGTGCAAGAAAACGTGGACACATATTCCCATAAAATATCTAGCACTTCAAGGGATCACTATATTAAGCACTGTAGGGATGATATAATACCTCTGGTATTCTTTGAAGTGAAAAAAAAAGTCAAAGAAAAATGAAAAGCAATTGGTTATGCTTTCAAATACAAAAACACTGAGGTTGTTCTCAAACATTAATTAGCACAGACATGAGTTATTCCCGAAATGTACCAATGCACTTGTTTTCTTTCCAGTGCTTTAAGGTTAGTTAGATATGATATACATTAATTCATTAAATGACAAACAAAGAAAAAAATTCTATATGCAACCAGTACTTTATCACTGAAAACAAAAGAATAAGGGAATAAGGTTCACAGGTGTATAAAAGAATGCCCTTTCCTGACACTAGCTTCCCTGCAGCCTCTCCCCAAACACAGAAGTGTACTGATTATACATGCTGTGATAGTCCTATTGACTTCAAATATCCTCCTTATTCCTACTTCCCTGAAAGTCTCACATTTTTCAATGACTCATCCAAGGGATCTTCTCATCCCAGAAAAAAACCCCAACCCAAACAAGAAACCTAGAACCCAAAAATGTCTTCTCTTGACACTCAATGAACACTATTCCCATCAGATATCAAAATACAGCAGTTACCTGCAGAACACTTGCATTAAAAGGAGACTGAAGTGCAGCAACTAAAAGATGTCACAGTATCACCATGTTTGCTTCATGAAAAGAAAAATTAAAAAGAGAGAAAGATACAAACAACCATTCTTGAATTACTTCCATAAAACACCTCTAACATCAAAAACTTGCTGGTAATAACTCTCACTTCATGGCAACAAATGTAATTCTTATGAATGTTCTCCTAGAAGGAAGACACCTGGTTCCTTAGAAGAGAAATCTAATTCTTGTGCTGCCCCAAACATGAATGTTTCTTTTCTCAAAAGGAATAAAAGGACAAGCATGCTGCCCTAGAGTTTAAGGCACTTCAGCATGTGAAAACAATTGGGCTGTTCATGCACTTAAAATTAGATAGTTGGTTAAACACTGCTGAACTAGATGCAAAAGCGAGAACAAAAGTCTCACTTTCACTCTAGGGCAACACAGTTATATGGGGCCTTGGTTAGGCCCCACTTATTTTCTAGGCTGGGGCGCTACTCAGAGAAGAGCTTCCACAGAGATCTCTTGCAGTGACTATGAAAGCCACCTCTTTCTGCACAGTATTTATTTCTCATGCTTCTGCTGGGCAAGTAATGAAGAAAACTAATTTCCAATAAGTTTTATCAAAAAGCAGTCCAAAACCCACCACTGCTACGAAGAACAAAGTTGTATTGATTAAACAGAAAAATCATTCTAATAATAGCCCAATACATAGTTAATTTTGACTTCCTTCTTCTGCAAAAAGCAGTGGGGGGGGGGGAGACAAAGAAGATCTGTAGCAAGAAAAAACCCCACCAAGATATTAGTGCAAATATATGCAAGACTAGAATTTAGTTCTGAAAGTAGTGTTGGAAAGTCACAGCCAGATCAGAACATGTTTTTTTTTATTCTCAGAATACAGTAGGGGTTATGTTGAAGGTACCACGAACTAAAACTAACCTTGCTGTATTAAGATCAACAATGAAATAAAATCTCAATTAACTTAGCTTAACTTTGTTCTTAATCCAACTGGAACTCTGCTGGCAAATTTCTTTACTTTGCAAATTTCATGTAGAAAACTGAGGGCAGAGGAAGAGGTTTGAGCAAAGTGTTTTCTGAGGACAGACTGTAGCAGAGCAGAATGGAGCAACATTTCTCCTAACCAAAATGTTTCATTAAACTGAGGTAGTATGCTCACCAAACAGCTCCAGGAACAGGTGCTTGATAGCAAATACTGTCTACTGGTATTTATATCACACTATGTAAAGCTGCCATTGGAAGGGGTCTAGGTTTTCTTCTCCATGTCTTTAGGGAACTGCAATCACCGTGTGCTGAGTCAGAAGAGCCCGGCAGAACGGGTGTTGTTCTGAACTCCAAAGTATATTCCCACCACTGCACTGTCTGCCGATGCAGAGATATAAAACCAGATCCAGATAAGACAAGTAACTCAGAAACTTAAAACACTGGCCCAAAGACTGAAAGCAGTACCAAACTGACTCAATAGGATGATTTTCTATAAAGAAAGACAAACAGAAAAGTCATTCTTGCCTTGAGGAAAAAAAAATAATCTTGGGAAAAAAAAATGCAGTTGAAGTGTGCAGACTCAATTTGAATGCCTGGACCAAAAAAAGAGAGATTCTTTTTGAGGCCTTCTTAAAAAAGGCAAAGAACTGAACCAAAATAGCTTTGAGTAAGTGATTTAAACTCCTGTAAGATCTCAAACTTAATTCAGCTATAATCTAGGTAGTGATGTTAATTATACAGCTGAGGCAAAGCAGTCAGAAGATGGGCACAAATGGCAAATCTGGCAACTGAACAATGTTTCTAGCAGAGGCAGGGGAAGCAGGGGCAGGAAAAAGAAAATAAGCTTGGCTCATATACCATTCCAATATGCCAGGGCCAAATACATCTTTTCTGAAAGTTCTTCCCTACTCCTATTAATTTAAACACCAGTTGTGCCATTTACCAAAGTGCTCAAATTCAATCAATGCTGTATTTTGGTCGTGCAGATTACGGGGTGCTGGCTGGAGTGCTTTACATGCCCTTGGAGTAAAGTCAAAAGTTGCTGCCCCACCAAGTTGTTTTTTTTTGCCTTCACAAATAATGGTACACTTAAGAGATGAAATTATATAACTAAGTTCACACTCTGCAGGAAAGAGGTGAGTAAGGTAGATATCAGCAAATTCATTTCAAGAAACTGTTTGGATTCAGACCCAAATACCTCTAAACACATAAAACAGAGTCAGGCATCTGCTTGATAAATATTAAAATAACAGTCAGAACTTTTGACAGGGCTAACTTTCATTTTTATTCACATGAACACAACATGTCTTTTTTTTTCCCGGGCCTTTTACTGTAAAAAAAGGCTGTTTCAAATACTGAACTGAAGCTCAGAGATATCCAATTGTTTTTCTCCCCAGGTCTTGCCTCCCTCTGCAGTCTTCACCAAAGGACTTATCTCTCAGACAGTGAAATAAATAGCATCTGGGAACGAAACTCACTTACCATAAATAACTTGTGACAATGTTCATATAAATGAGCTGACTCAGAGATGTAGGCACATTACACCTTCCTTCTGCACCAGCAGAAACTGTGTCCTCACAGAGAAGTCACCACAAAAAAACCCAAACCAACACCTAAGCCTTATCCCAAAGGCCCCTCCTGCACTACTTCTGCAAAACAGAAATTGCTTCACAATGACTTAATTAAGAACTGGTGTGTACCATTTGACCAGTTTGTTTCCATCACATTCCCTGTTCATGCAGCAACACCCACTTTTCAGATGATCTATTACTTTCTGAATAGGAGCTGGAACTAAGTTCCAACAGAGAGGTGCCCTCAGAGAGGCCATTCCACCACCTGCTACCCATCAGGTAGAAGAGGAAACTCAGCTGCTGCACCTGTAAGTTATTGAACATTTGCACATTATTAGAAATACTATTCTCTCCTACATGGAGGAAGTCATGCTTACTTTCTTTGACTGTAAAGTGGATAAATTCACTCAGCAGTGTACAAGGTAATTTTACACTAAGTAACGTTCATCGCAAAACTGTTAACATAGATAACAGTACCCAAGTCTCTTGTTAATTACTTGACTATAAAACTTTAACAGCTTTAAGTTGACAAGTATTCTCAGTGGAACAGACATAATTAATTCCCTAGGAAGGAAAAATAAACAACGTTTTAAAAAATGCATACTTCTATGTAATAATGCAAATTGTTTTTCAAATTTCTACTTCTTCCTTCTTATCCCCTCACGAAACAGAAAACATCTGTGAAAGTTATAGGATATTAACAGTGGAAATAATTGTAAATGTTAACTTTCCAAGACTTGAACAGCAGCAAATATGAGGTATGAAACAGTATTTAGAACTAAGAAGAATACAACTAGAAGGAAAGGTCTTTCCTGTTGAAATAAATAGTATATTTCATTAAAGTAAGACCAATTTCTATTACTACTGAAAATTTAGTCTCTACTTAGTACTAAAAACCAGAACAAAACAGAAAACAACAAAATAGGATCTTCCAGGTATGCAATGGAATTCTCACATGGCTTTCAGCTTCAGTAAGCAAGAGGTGAGGAAAACATTAAAATCCATTATTTTTACTATTTTCTGGGTTTCTTTACAAGATTTCTAAGCAACAAGACCCAATAATGCACTATAAAGAAGTTAGTGGAAATGGAATTAATTAAAACAGTGGCATTTTTAAAGATGCTGTGAGAAAAAAAAGAAGGCAATCCTTGCTGTTTACAAACTAGTGACACAGGATTTTATTTTAAATAGCAAGTGGCTATTTGAAGAATAATACTGTGATTTAAGTAAGGCATTAAGGGCTAAGTTTCTCACAATAGAAGCAAATCTCATTCTTTGCAGTGTGCATTTTTTAAGGGCAAATCGGAAAAAAAAGGTCAGTTTTAACTTTTTATATAATAAGGCATGACAGAAGAATATTCTTCACACTTTATATAGGAAGAAAAATGTACTGTAATTTTTCTTCCTCTTCCTTAATTCTTTTCTCACACTCTATAATATACCATATTGGCAAATGGAGTTAAAAAGTATTCTTTTCTCTTCTCTAATGTCTCCAGAAAAGAGCTGGACTTTTTAAGAGCCTCATCACATTGGGTGGAAGATTTCCATCTATTTCCATTTCTATTTCCATCTTACGCATTTACCCCATTTAAATTTTCAAAACATGTTCAAAAGAGCTCGGAATACTCATTGGGGTTTCAGTATATTATCAAGCCTACATGATCAATCATGACTATGCTATCATGGAACTGAGCTCCTGAGTCCTGGTCCTCTAATTCTGCACACTTACAAACAGTCCTTACAAGCAAGTTAACCAGCTTGCTCTGAGACAATTTTGCTCCAGATACTATTTCTGATACGCAGCAGGGACAAGATTACACTTCTTTGACCCTCCCCATACAAACCCAGAACATTTTTTCCACCACCTTCCCAGTGAGCTCTGTGCCTTCAATCACTTTTATGCATCGTTATGCCAAGTCCCATAGTATGTTAACACTTATTCTTGCTTCAAAAATACAGTGCTAGCAGACTGCAACACAGGCTTTGCATTTTTTCAGTTAGTCTCTACCAAAATAAAATTAAAAAAAAACAACACCTAAACCCAACCAGAAATAATAATTACAGAATCATGAAGTGATAGGGGTTGGAAGGGACCTTTGGAGATCATCTAGTCCAAGTCCCCTGCCAAAGTAGGTTCACCTAGAGCCAGCTGGACAAAAACACATCCCGGTGGGTTTTGAATATCTCCAGAGGAGGAGATTCCACAGGCTCTCCGGGCAGCCTGTTCCAGTGCTCTGGCAGACTCAAAGTAAAGAAGTTTTTCCCTTATGTTCAGATGGCATTTCCTGTGTTCCAGTTTGTGCCTGTTGCCTCTTGTCCTTCGCTGTACACCACTGAAAAAAGTCTGGACCCATCCTGTTGACACCTGCCCTTTAGACATTTGTAAGCATTGATGAGGTCCCCTCTCAATCTTCTCTTTTCCAGGCTAAACAGATGCAGGTGTCTCAGCCTTTCCTCGTAAGAGAGGTGCTCCAGTCCCTAGATTATCTTTGTAGACTCTCTCCAGTAGCTCTTTGTCCTTCTTGGATTGGGCAGCCCAGAACTGGACACAGTACTCCAGATGTGGCCAAACCATGGCAGAGTAGAGGGGGAGGATGACCTCCCTCTATCTGCTGGCCACTCTCTTTTAAGTGCGTCCAAGGAAACCATTGGCTTTCTTGGCTACAAGGGCTCATTGCGGGCTCGTGTTCAACTTGTTGTCCACCAGGACTCCCAGATCCCTCTCTGTAGAGCTGCTTTCCAGCAGGTCAGCCCCCAACCTGTACCAACGCATGGGGTTATTCCTCCCTAGGTGCAGCACTCTGTTCCTCTCCACCCAACTCTCCAGCCTCTCAGGTCTCACTGAATGGCAGCACAGTGTTCTGGTGTGTCAGATAAAGGGATGCAGAGATCACCAAGGGCAAGGATTCCATAGCATTTACTTTTCTGTAGGACCAGTGATGACAAAGGCAACTTTGCCTGGTTTGGGAGTCAGCCATAATGTGAATTTAGTCAAAGATGACAGTAACAGATGAACATGCATTTAACTACAAACCAAGGTAAAAAATTTCAAGCTGACTAGAAAATCCCTACTTCATCTCCCACAGCAAACTTTAACTTTTTCAGACTCAAAGGGGAAAAAATTAAGTCTGAACCATAAGTAGTTATAAAGTGTCACAAAAGCTGTCTGGATTGCCAATCTATTCTTAAAAAGCTAATCCAATAGATGGGTTATCTAAAACTCATAGTAATTTGCAACAGGTGATACTGGTTTTGGATGATAGCTTCAAAAAAGCTTCACTTCATTTAATGGGAAATCCATATGGTTGACCCATAACTTTTGCTGGTAAATGGAACAAGACAAAGGTGCTGATGAGTGCAAAGGGTAATCAGAGAATAATTTTTTGCCTTTGCATCTCCTTCCTCATGCTGTTTTTGAGACATACCATGTGCTTTAAGCACCAAAGTTTCTTTCTAGTCCTGCAATGACAATTTTGAGACAGAAAGTACAAAACTAGCCCAAGCATAATTGTAAGGAGTATGTCTTTGCCCTTCTGCTGCATATTTTTTCACAGAGCTTTCATGTGTGCCAATGTTGCATGTCATGAAGAACTGTATTGAATGTCACCGTGCGTGACAGAGTTACATAATTTTCACATTTGGAAAAGTTGCTGTGCCTATGGCACGATGCTTTTTTTAAAAAAATAAATCAGTATACATCTAATACAAATTTTAAGTATATATGGTTATTTATATAGAATGCTGTGAGCAGCACATATATCCTGATGCAGAGAAAATCAGCATGACGGTTGGTGCTGAGAAAGCATAGTTAACTGATTATGGCTGGAAATTAAGGTTTTGGACTCATGGATTCTTTTCCTAGCCATGTCACTGATTATTTTACAAGTGGAGTTTACAATACTTTACAATATTGTAAAGAATCCTAAGACATAACTAATATTTATAGCATCATTGAAGGCTCCAGGTGGAAGGCATATGCATCAGGACATAGTATGACAATTAGAATTTGCCAGCTAAAAAAAAAAAAAAAAGTAGTCATTAGTGAAATAAAAATTCAGGGTAAGTGTGAAGTGACCTGGGCTTATTGTTTCTGAAGGACGTCTTCTGAATCATGCCAGCTGAAGATCCATGGCATTTGGAAATGTATGCTAATAGTTTTTCATAGAATCATCAAATAATTCAGGTTCAAAGGGACCTCATCAGGTTCTCTGGTCCAACCTCCTGACCAAAGCAAATTTATCATTCCCTCAGAGTCAACTTATCAAGAGCATCATGAATTGTTTAGCAACCTGATTACAATAACAAATTAATCAAGCCTGGATTCCGCTAATCCAATTACACTACCCTCAAAGAACACAACACGTTTGGATGCATAACGCAGTTACTACTGAGACAGGGCAATTCATAACAGTTTGAAAATACAGACAGTGTGGTTTATTTAGCACTGATTCTGTGAAGAGCATGTAGACACAGGTATTCTCTGTTAAGGAGCCAAAGGATTTAACACTGTGTGTTAAGTGTATATAATGGGAGCGAACAAGGGGTGTTCTATGATGGATGGACAAGCAGGCATGAGGAAGGGGGAACATTACTATAGGTCTGAGAGTGAGGGGGCACTTCCCCAGCAGTTGCCCATGATTTATACACCAGGGCACATGAGTCATAAACAGCACAAGGCTGGCTGAGACCAGCCTTGCCCTGAAAATATGGAGAATCACTTAGAATATATTCCCGCCATGCACTTCAGAATGGCTGTGAATGACAATCTCTTTCATTTAAACTAAAATGTATATTTATTTTGGGGGAGAACAACAAGAGTAAGAAAACTGAAACTATCATCTTGTCTGACTCATCACAGAATTCAATTCATGCATACCTTCTTCTTTACCTCAATACGTCATATGTCCCACAAGATCAGTATTATTCTGGAATTTTAGGGAGACAAATGATATTATTAGCAGAGAGAAGTTATGAAAACACAGTTCTGTAAAGACTTTTGCATCTACTTGCAAGTTAACATATGATAAGTCTTTTCCTAGTAAGATTGTTCTGACAAGAGTCTTCAGCTGCCGTAAATCACTACTGCCCTATTGCTGATTTCTGCATTTTAAATTATTCAGTCCACCAGAATCTAAGTCATATTTTCAACAATATTCTAATGTGCTGTTTATAGAAAATTGCATTTGTTCTTCGAAAGAAAAGAGAAAGAAGACACATGTAAACTAACGGATGATGAACAACTGCTTATTTGAATTGGCATTTAAATTTACTCTCTAATCTTGCAACCATTAGGGATTTATACGATTGTGATCTGATCACAAGAAGTAGCCATTAATATACGGATCTCAACCTAATAGGAATACACCTAACGGAAGCACACTTATTTACCATACATGTTTCATAACAACTGATTGTTTTTGTACAAATAGGAACTGAGACATTGTTTAAATTTTATTTACCAAAACCATGAGTAAAAGAACTCCAACTTCAAACTAAGATATAGAGGTGCAAGGTTTGATTTAGTCTACAGTTTTGTCTAAGTGGAAAGTTCAATGCATACTAGCCAAGACACAGCGCAGCTGACAGAGAAGCAAGCTAAAAGTCAGGCTGTTGCATGTGGGTGCAAAATAGAGATTTGTGTGTGTTGGCAGAAAATAAAATATATTTCCTGACTTGAGGTACAAACAGAAAGGCAGAAAAGAAAGACTAGCAGAGGCACGTCATACCCTTCAGCTCGTTTACAGAATCATAGATTGGTTAGAGCTGGAAGGGACCATGAAGATGATTGAGTTCCAACCCCCCTGCCATGGGCAGTGACACCTTCCCCTGTGGGTACTGGACAGCATCTATAACGTTCCTCCAGAGCCTTCTCTTCTCCAGGCTGAACAGCCCCAACTCTCTCAGCCTGTCTTCATAGGAGAGGTGCTCCAGTTGTCTGATCATCTTCAGTCCTCTTATCATCATCATCATCATCACCTTCTCTGGACCTGCTCCAACAGGTCCATCTCCTTTTCATGTTGGGGTCCCAGACCAGGACACAGCACTCCATGTGGGGTCTCACAAAAGTGGAGAAGAGGGGCAGAATCACCTCCCTTGACCTGCTGGCCATGCTTCTTTTGATGCAGTCCAGATTGGGCTCTCAGCGCATATTGCTGGCTTATGTTGAGCTTCTCATCAACTAACACACCCAAATCCACCTTGGGGTTGCTCTCAATCTGTTTTCCATCCAACCTGTATTTCTGCTTGGCCTGAGAATTCTTCCTGAAACCATCCAGCACATCTAGATAAAGGCTACTTTAAAAACTCATAACCTAGATATCTCTGGAGAATTTTTTTTTCATTGTTAACATCTGTTGATTTCTCTCTCCCTTTCTCTCTACTCCTCTGCTATCCACTATCCAAGGCTGCTCTTGTACTGAAGGCATCCCTGGGTGTCTGAACTTCAGTGGCAATACACTGAATCTAAAGTATCTTTATGTAAATAATGATTAAAATTATACTGTACTTCATAATAAAGCAACAGCACACTGCTGTTTTGCTTCTGCTCCTTGGATGTTTACAATTAACCAGAGCAAAATGCTATAATGTCATCCCCCACAAAAATTCAAGGATGTGTGAAAAGAGCAGACATGCACTCCAATATATATATTATAAGCTCCCCAGCCCCCAATTTTAAGATTCATTCAAAGATACATTCAAAATCCTCTGTAATACTAACATGATTAAAAGGCTTTGTTTACAGTCTGTAAGTTCATAAGTTGTATCAAATTCATTTGTGTAGAAGTGATACCAATTTTCTTCCCAAGCACAAAACTTATCACATTCTACCAACAAAAGCTGTATTTTTCATTCTTTAAACAAAGGAAGCAATCTTTTTAACACTGTAAGCAGGTAAATGCTATCTATTTCATGCATACTCAATACAGTGGGAACACAGCAAAAAAAGTAATTTTCTGGCTCTGTAGAATTCCACCAGGCAAACAATTAAGCAGTGCTTTGACTGATTGGGACACTTTGACCAAAATTTGCTCTTTTCCATCCAACATAATAAATCAAAGCATATTTTAGGTCATGCCCAGCTCCATAATGTAAGTATTCTTGCAGCTTTATGCAAGCTTTTATACATAAAAGATCCCCATAAAGCCAGCTACAGCAGTGATGGTACTATGCTCCTTTGCATAGTCATTCTACCCTTGCAGAATGGGTCTTATACAGTCATAATTAAATTCAATGAGCACTAATTTATCTTGTATTTTAGCCAAAATTATTACACTGAGAAGGACTGAAAGTAGCTGTAGGGCTTGCTTTATTCAGTTATTACAGGAATTGCATTTGTTTCCGACAATGAATAAATGGTAGCCAATACAGCTAGAGGACAATTTGCTGGCAATGATACTAAGCTATCTAGGTTAAAAAACATTTCCAGATAGAAGTAAGAGGAGCACTTAAGAGTGGCAGAAATACAAACTTACAGTCTAAATGTACCATCAGCAAATTCAACCTTTCATTAAGTAGGGCCAAACCAGACTTCTAGGCTGTCTCTTATTACTACAAAGGACAGGATTGCTTGGAATAGTATGTAAGGGTCACACTGTATGAGCTTTAGATACAGCAGTCAGGCAAACATCTAAAATGGAATGAGTGAGTGAAAACAAATGCTGAACAAGTACTACAAAGTAACAAATAGTCTTGACTTCAGAATTAACTTTCCTGGTTCTTCTTTCTACTTATGCCAAAAGAAATCAATTAAAAAGTAAAGAGAACTGCATAGAAAATAATAAAAAGTCACATAACTAAATACTTCAGAATTTCATTATAAAAAAGTAGGTCTGGTTGTATTAAATAATGTTATATTTTTATATCTAATGCTACTGCTATTCTGCTGCACACCAAAAATACCTTCAAGGATACAGAATTGTTTTTCAGCATTTATATTACTGTTCTCTATGGAGCTATAATGATTTGTATTAGATGAGGGTCTGGCTCTTTTTTTCTTTCTTTAAACAAATCCAACATTTCACATGAAATACATTTTGCAGAACATCTGCTTAATCTTCATTATTAGTACGTGATCATCACAGATCTCATTCTGTTACCAGCTGTTTAAAACTAGCACCATGAAAGAAACAGCTTATTTATGAGGATTTCAACTTCTTAAGTACATTTTCATTTCAACTTCTTAAGTACATACCTTCCCAAGTCGTAACATGTTTTTCTAACCAGGTGACCAGTTTCCTGAATTAAATTGTAATGTAATAATATCTGAGATAATTTTGCTATAGAAATTGGTGTTTAAGCATTTTAAAGTATGATTAAACTTATAGTGAGATGCTGCCTTGGTCCAGGTGAAAAAAACTTTCCTAAAGTTACTACTGCGGGGTGGAGGAGTATAGAATTCAATGAATGCTCTAGTACCAATACATAGCATTTACCTCCTTATGATAACAATTCTTTTAAAAGAGTTCCTAAACAAAAAATATACAAATAGATCACCTGCATGAGAGAAAGGTAAGGACAAGAAGCTACAGAGAAGCATTTCTAAAGCTCTAGTAAAACAAAACAAAAAAAAAAAGGCTGAGCAACCTTACATGACATCATGGATATTTATATACTCAGTGGCTTTATCGAAGTGATGTAAATTATAAGCTACAGCTGAACACAAGAAAGAAATACTGTCTTTTGGAAATGTTCACTTTTCTGAGATTTTTGCTGATACAGAAGATCCTGTAGCCAAACATATCCCACAGCCTCAATCATTTAAGTAGACCCTATACATAGCAGTCAATGCTTCTTGGCAGTAGTGTCACAAGTACTAGAAATTCTGGCTGAATATTTGCCTCTACAGATGAAAAACCTTTCAATAATTGCTCCGTTGAGTTTGAGCTATTTTTTCCCTTCAAATTGTGGGGAGGGGCTTTGAGTTCAAAAATGAAAGAGTAGAAAGCCATAACTAGAAAGCTGTAACTAATGGAAAGAATTCAAAGTTTCAGACATGAATTTCGTTATCTTCATTAGAATAGGAAAAAAAATATAATGCTAACACAGCCTCCAATATGTTGGATAAACATAACTATGAAAGCAGCCGCACATCATGGACATACCACAAAGTACTTTTTAGTGATTTTCCATAAACTTTTAAAAACTATCTTAATTGTTTTTTACAAACTAGTTTTTCTGTTAATAAGTGAAACATAAATACCAATGCTTTACATTAATTAAATGTCCTGAGAACAAGAAGCAAATAACCATACCACTCCAGCCATCTTCTTTCTCTCAAAATTCTCACCTCCCCTAATGATGTTATAAATAACTTATATGTAAATATATCTAGAATTGCATAATTAAAGTGCATTTAATGTATATATGAATTTGAAGCATGTAACAGATGAGTTCTGATCATTATAAAGATTAATATAGAATATGTACATAAAAATATGCATATACAATGTATGTTGTTTATACTCTGCTTTACATGAGAGAATAACAATCACTGATAGAGTGGTTTGTTAGATGGGATTAATTTTGCATCACAATACTGATTTTTTTTAATAAATATACCAGTATAGGAAATGGAGCCATTCATCTACTGCACAATTTCACAAACAAATTAATGTGGTTGGGGCTCAGGTCTCATTTTTTTCCTTTGGACATAAAATGGAAGAATAATGAATTTCAGAATTAAAATAGAAGGATTTTGTCTTCTGTCTAGAAATAAACATGTTAGAGCTTTCTGATGGTGATGGGAAAATGTTCATAACTTTACACACATTTTGAAATGCCAACACATTTTTGCACATGCTTTTCCATTGCACCATGTGCATCTGGCCAAAAAAATCATATTTTCCATTATCCTTCAGCCCTTCCCAGCCAAGACTGGGATATCAAGCAGTACCCTGACCTGTACCTTGCTGTACTCTGTACAGAAACTTCTTTTTATTCTAGGTCCGACTGACCAAAGCTGGAAAGAGAAATCTCTGTACCACCCATAAGAAATACATATTAAGGACTACTCAAAGAAGAAATGACAGGTTATAAGTCTTAATTTTTTACAACATTTGGGATACTAGAGATAATGTTATTATCTTGATAACTGCAGTTATCTTAAGGTAAATTTTTTTAAACCATACTGTGTTTCAGTTGGTGCTATCGGTGTTTTGAATGGAGGAAAAGTCTGTTTCTAGAGTTAATAATTCACGTACTGCTGATTACCTAGGAATTAGGTCAATTTCAGGAAATAACAATCTTGCTGTGTTCATAACTCTCGGTAGTTAATGTTTGCAAAATATAAAGGGTGGGTGGGTTGTGGGTTTTTTTCACATAAACCCCTCAGTATCCTTTTCTTCTGGAGAAACAGCCAATATTGCCACAGCCCTGCTGAAGCCTGACAGGGGCCCAGCGTGATCACCGACATATTGGCATTCAACATCAAAATTTCTGTGTCCTATTGACAACATCTATCTGTAGATTAGACTGCTATTAATCTGCTAGCCATAAAGCAGTTGTTGTAGTGGCAGCTCCGATTTTTCTGTAAATAAGTATCAGCACAATACGTCATCTCAGTCTTTTCCGAGCAAAGCACTGAACAGACAAGAAGATTTGGAGGATATCTTCACTTGTTTTTTTTTTTCATCACACTAAGATAAAAGTAGAGCTTCACAACAGTATTTCATCTGTTGAATACAGGAATCTTACTAGCTACCTCAAATACGCATGTGTGGTTATTACTGCTTGGGTCAATTCCCTGGTGAGGCTTCCCTCCGAAAAGCAGCACCCATGGCCCTGACGAGCCAGTGATGCTCGAGGGACGCATCTTAATGCTGTTCTTTCCCTTCCAGAAATGAGGAAAAAAAATACATCTTTCTCTCAAAAATATTCTCTGGTTGCCTTCCTGATGTCCAAAACACCTCAAAAAAACACGCTCCCCACCTTTTCTCAATGTGTGATTATGCAAAAACAAACATATTTTATTTTTACACGCTACCAGTTTGCTTTCGCTGTTGTCAAAGCACAGTCTGAAAAAAAAGACTTGATTTTGCTCCCCACTGTACACAAACGCCTAAAATGAGGCACATTTCATGAAAAACTCCATGACAGAACACACAAAAGTCAATAAATCACCCTCAGATGGCAGCAGGGGTCGGATGCTGAAGTGGCTGCAGGGGCCAGGCAGTGGCAACAGGAGGGACTGTGAAGCAGCCTCCATGAAGGAGGCCATGAAGGCCTCTGTGAGGAGCTGCTGGGGTTGTCCCGGGCAAGAGACGGCTGGTTCCAGCTGCTTCCAACCAACCCAGCCACAGGGCAGGGATGAGACCCTCCGCTAAGATGGCGGTGGTACGGGGAAAGTGTGTTTAAGAAGGGGTACCCTGAAGGACTGCAGCCATGGAGAACCCACACTGGAGCAGGGGGAAGGTGCGAGGAGAGAGAAGCAGAAGAAAGGAGCTGTTACAGACTGCAACCCCCACTCCCCATCCCCTTGGCACCGCTCAGGGGAGCAGATAAAGGAGCTGGGAAGGAGAGAAGCTGAGCTGCACAAGAAGCTATGGAGGCGGGGGGAAGGTGTTTTTGTTTCTCACCATCCTACTCTATTTTTAACTGGCAAAACATTAAAATAATTTTCCCCCAGTCATGTGCGTGTTGCCCATGACATACTAGGTAAGAGATTTCCCTGTCTTTATCTTGACCCACGAGCTTTCTCTCCTTGTTTCCTCCCCCTGTCTTGAGGGGGAGTAGAGACAGAGGCTCGGTGGGCGCCTGGCAGCCATTCAACCCACCACAGACAACAGTAACACGAAGGCTGTACGCTGCAGATACAAAAAGATAAAATTATCATTGACTGCAATACTCTCAAGTTAGGAGAACATTTCTTCTCAGAGAACTGACGATACCTTTTCCTCCTCGTATGCAGCCCAGCGTGAGCACCTAAAAACTGAGTATCAGACTACACATTTCCTGTGTAAATTTGAAAGTTACCCAACATTGCAGCTATGGTAAATTCTTTCATACTTACATGAGACATACATAATGGATATGAAGTTTGCCTTTAAAAGACAGAAGACTTCAGTGTTCTTGCAAATTTAGATCTCTCCATTACAAAGTGCATAAACATATGATTAATTTTAAGCACATAATCCCACTTACTTCAAAAGAACTCAATGATTCAAGTGAGGTACTCAAAATTTAAAGTAAGGCAGATGATTATGATTTGATTCTTAATTTCTTACAGAGATGCCTGGGAAATGTTTGGGGAATGGTTTACCCAAAAGTGAAAATAAGATACAGAACTTAACTGTTTTTAAAAGGCACGTTTTATTCCAGTTGTAAGTCTATTTTCTTTGCTGACTATGAAAAGTAAATTTCTTCTACGTCACCAGGATGATTCTACACGTGTCTTACCAATTTTCATTGGATTTAAGTCTACTTACAAGTTCTTCTAACCTGCCCATTAGGTAAAAAAAAACTGTGAAAAAAGAGTGCTAAATATGACTTGAAATTGACTTTTACCAACTCTGACAGTGTACTGCAAAACATAAATTCCCATCTGTAAGACAAACCAAGTGTCCTTATTCCAGGAAATGCAGTTTCACTTTAACTTTTATGCTCTCAGAAATGTGTAATTTACATTCCTTCATTTTAAAAAGGCCACTGTAAAAGGTGTCACCTTTATAAAAGCTATTTCAATAAAACTTTACTTCCATGCTGTATTTTAAAATTAATTCGACCTTGAATTCTAAATTTCAGAAAGGTGATTATATAATGCTTCTTTTTGGACGACCATTTTAAAAATACATAGATATTTGACAGTGCATCTACTGCATTTTAGACCACAAATTGGGACACTTGGCAAAGAAAGATGTGGTCCATCCTAGCTTTTAGGAAAGTATATGCTATAGTTTGGATTGTACTATATCGGTTCACTTAAAACAACTACAGTTTTTTAACAGTTAATTAAAAAGCTTAATAAACTTGCATTTCTGACTTCCCAAGATGGCAGAAGAAAAAACAATTATTTTATACAATTATGCCAGCAATGGGGGAGTATCTGAATCCTTTCAACAGGAGGAGTTTAACCCTAGTCTTGTAATGAAATGCGTAAGGTACACATCAACATAGAGTAACAAAGCTAAGATCATCAAATACTAACTTAATTAAGTAAAAATAAAATAAAACTACAAAAAAAACCCCCAAAACACAACCAAAACACAACAATGACAAAAAACCAAACAAAAACAAGCAACCAGAAAACTACCAAAAACCCTAGAGAAAATCAGCTTCTTTTATTTTTATAGCACATATCTCTTGAAAAAGAGATCACTTGGCAACTCTTAAGTGAACATCTTCAAAATATCACATTCCTTATTACCCCATAATGTCCAATACAGGTGCAGTGAAACAACACCTCTAACTCACCACAAGACAAGTTGGTGTTATGCATAGCCTGACTCCAGCTGTAGTGTAATGTTGTTCGGTTCTTAATGGTACTCACATTAGAGGCCAACAGCTTTTCTTTAAGTATCACCAGATTCATACTCGGAAGTGTTTTTCTCTCCTGAGACATTTAGCCTTACCTGTATTATTTCACAGTTAGCACCTATCAGCTGCATTCACATAATTTCTTTCTTACTTTTCAGTACAGAAATTAGATATAATGTACCGCAAGTCTTCACATGCCCTTTTCTCCTTGATACAGTCTTCCAAATCACTAAGTCATTCTTCATGGTTAATCTGTTATCTCCCTACCCACTAAATGTGACACTTAATACCCTTAGTTTAGTAATTGCTCTTGTGGCTTTGTCCTCAGCCAGAAGATATCTTGTCAGTAAGTTTTTCATATTTCAGTTCTCTCAAACTTTTGGTAGCACATGACATTATTTGTGAGAACCAGAGCTTGCAAAATGACTGAAGTGATTTTAGACTTCAATTTCTATGGCTCACTTCTAGGATATATCTGACAATATATCTCTCTTGGGAAGGGGAAGAGAAGCATTCTCCTGTAGATTTAGGATTTTTCTCTGCTTTCTGAAATATAGGCTGACAAAGCAACAGCATTTTGTCCTATAGTTACAAGGAAAGCACTAATTGGAAAACCAGTCAATAGCGACAGACAACTGGTAAAAAATACCTGCCGGTTGAAATCCTGTTAAGCTGTTTTTAAATTCCTATTAGAAAGAGCAGAGCATCTGTGAAGGCAGGACGATATTTTTGGTTGAATACAATGCCTGTTGGCAAAGACACTGCTCTTCTCATTAGCAGCTGTGTTTGTAGTTTGAATTTATGCTATTACTTCATGTTTTCATAAATTACTGATCTAAATGGTGCATGTGAAAAGCATGGGAAGATATTCCTGAGGGTTATGAAAGCATATAAATAAATTTGCTGTAATATACACATTATTTTTCTTAAATATTTTGTTCATAGTGTTCTCAGGGTTATCTGTTTGCACTGTATGAACAGAAGTAGTATTGTATGAGACTACTTTCAAATGTAGGACAGATTCTAAAATGTACAAAGAGCTCTATATTGGTGATATCAACTTGATATTGGTGGTATCTATCAATTCTTGATAGAATAATTTATTTTTATATTCTTTTTCTATACTAATATGCATTTACTGTATCTGTTGCAAAGTCTATTCAAAGCTGGGGATAAGGGGAATAATCTTCTGGATTAGTACTGCTGTACTATCTCAAATGTACATAAAGAAATGAAAAGCTGAGATCAGCACACAGACTGTCAAGAACATCTAAGTGCCCAAACTTCCCATTCTGGAAATACTTAAAAATGTGCATCATTTTCTACACATGTGCAGATTTCTCTGTAGATACCTGAGCTTCTTATACACTGGAACATCAGTATGATATGTCAAGTCTCTGCAGGACTGGAATCTTTTCCAGATCTTACTGAATTCAATAGGAATTAGTTTATCCTTCAGCATATATTGTCTAAGAAAAAGCATGTTAACATAATTAGACTCAAGAATACATCAGCTAGAAGTACTACTAAGAACTGGGGCTATTTCAAATGCCACAATACTTAAATTTTTCTATAAATCATTGAACTGAGAATTCCCCAGCTTTCCACATCACTTTTTTTCCCCTGGTTTTTGTATTTGCAAATGCAAGAAGATTTAACTTCTTCATTTTCAAGTAATGCATTTTGCACATCAATACAAACACAATACCAAGATGGTAAAGAAAAGAAACATCACTACTTATAAAAAAAAAGGACACGCCAGCAGTTCATTTTCCTCTGTTCTATGAATTTCAATTACAGAAATATGTTCCTCCTCTCTTAGAAAAATAAGATTAGGGTACAAAATTTGGACTGTGAAGACAGTCTCCAAATTGAGAGACAATCATCTTTATGACTCAATAGCAACAAGCTGAAAGAAATGCCAGTATTTTTTAATATTTTTTTTTTGAGAGAGTTCAATACTATATTAATGTTAAAATCAAGACAACTTTATTAATGGGCTAAAATAAATCATATTTTTTAAACACCATGCTTAAAGGCAATTGGGCAGAAACTGTTAGTCATTTCTTCATATCAGCAAAGAATCTTGCTCTCATCATTAAGACCATGTAGAAGTCCACAGTCTGGACCAGGAATGATATTACTTCTTGCTGAATGAGCAAGGATCTTAACAGAGATGGCACTTAGATTTACCATCTGGGTTTCTAGAAAAATTGAGGAGGAAACTGAGATTAGGAGATGAAGATTTTTCAAAAACTTCTCTAAAGTGATGGGATAATCCTAATGTTTATACAATACAAATTATCCCTAAACAAACTAAAAAAAAAAAAAAAAAGTATTGAGTGAGCTTGCTTGATTACTATATATTACTACAAACTGTTCATGACTCAGAGTTTTAGCTGAGAAGTGGGAGTAAGATCAATTGCAAGGTGATGTTCAAAGCATTCAATACCAGAAATTTCCTATAAATAACAGTCATCTGTACCCCTTCCTCTATAATAAACAGGGAGACTTGTCCATCACTGAGATCCCATCTGGACAAACACCTTTTGGCACAGAGTAGCAGTCCAAAATTTCTAAACCACATTGTTTTACTGCTGCAGTGGCTGGAGCACAGCCAGAGTCTGTGAAGCAAACAGACAGGCCTTCATGGGCAATACAGAACCGTGACCAATAAAGTGTCCATCCCTGTCCAAAAATCATTGTAGCAGGTTACTGTAATTGGGTATCTGCGTGAAAACATCCAGCGATCCTGTTAAGCCTTTGATTTCAAGCCAGGGCTTTGTCTATGTCGACAAGTGCCACCCCTTCCTCACAGATTTCTTTGTGTGTGTGTGTGTGCATGCATGTATATACACACACACAATTTAAAGTATTTTACTCACAGGTGTGGGAATGTCAGTGTTAGCAGATGCAAAATAGTTAAACAGATCTAAAAAGGAAGTAGAACAGTTCTGCTATTGTAGCAGAGAAAATTCTGTTTCTGAAAAGGATAAACTCTGGAAAGCTTTGCTGATTTTAGCATTACTAGTCTCTTTGCTGTTAATATGTTTAAAATCAGAATCTCAAATAATAAAGATCTTTTTCAGAACTATTAACATAAGCTTTCGGTTCATTATATCCAGCCTTTTCTCTGACACAAATTGGACATTACCAACTTGAAAAAATAACCACACTTACTGCCTTATTTGCAAGAAAAACCATGAAACCCACAGTTTTGCTATCCTTCAAGGAGTGTATTTTCTTTGTGCATGGTTAGAAAATGTTCTTTTAAGAGATGAAAAAATTTGAAAATTTCAGAGCTCAGACGTTTTATGTCATTCCTTCTCAATTACAATGCATGTTCTTGCACAGAATTCAAAGGAATATTATGTTTATATTTTCAAAATGGCTTCTCTATACTGATTGTCCTAATGAGCAAGAGGCATAAATTACTTGGAAGAAAACAGAAAAACTGAAATAAGTTTTTCTGCAATCAATGTTTCTAATACATATGAGAATGGGAGATCATTTCACTAAAACAATCCATCTGTGAAGTATGCTAAAGGATGACTGCGTTTGGATACAGCAATTAATCACCACATTATTTATAGCACTTCAGAAGCAGCTTACAGTACATTAATCAGGGATAACTTCTGCTTAATTAACAGAGCTGCCAAAAACGTCAAACAAGACCATAAAAAAATAGAATAGAGTAAAAAAGAACTAGCAAGGGCCTGGTAATGATGAAATATTCAAAGTTTCTCTTCAGCAAAGGTCTTCTCCCAGTTTCACTTCCTACAGCACCGCTAAGAAACAAACGCCCTCTACAAGCAACTATATTAGTACTACTGGATACTTGCAAGTAAAAAGAAAACAAAGCAACAAGCAGTTGACTGCCTCTGTTTTAGTACAGCACCATTCACACAGCCACGTGGCTGTGGGAGACATAAGAAACAAAGCTGCAACTTTTAAATTCTTTTTTTTTTTAAATCTTCCTTCATATAATTAGAAGGACCACTGGAGGGAGAAGTTGCATGGATTACGCCTAAATTCGCTGTCTCTGCTACTGCAAGGACTCTGTTGGAAGGAAAGAATAGAAGTAGCACGGGGCTTGCTATTTAATCTGTTTTTCAAATCATGGTTCAACGTAAGTCTCTTTATTATGTAGAGGCTCATAAAATAAAATCTTATTTGCCAGAAGTGTGGAAGACAGTGTAACTCTTCCATTCAAAGTATTTGAAAAGAAGTTTATCGATGAAAACTAAGTAAAACATTAGTGAGAAATGGGGAACATAAGTAATTTGCATGTTAGGCATATGCAAATTAGAAAACAAGATGTGGTTGAAAGGAATAAAGAACTTCATAAAATTACATGGCTATTAAAAGTAGCTTATACGCTAAGAAGTATTCTGATTTACATAAGCAAATTTATTTCAATTACTACACGCAAATGGTAATTATATCAAGTAAAAACAAATTTTTATTGAAAGCACATATAATTAAAGAAAACATTAATGAATCTCAAGTTTAGATCTTCAGTAAGAAGGGATGGTGAATAAAATAGAGAAAAAATGTTTTTACTATTTGGTGCACAGCTGAAAGTTAAACTATGAAGCAGCTGTAAATGAGGTTTCATCAGTCTTTTTTAGCACAGTGTCTATAGATCTCCAAAGCAATTAAGATTTCAACGGAAAATATCAGTGCAGTGTTTATTGTAACTTGACATTCCTTTTATAATAAAAAATAAAAATAATAAAAAATACTTTTTCCCTTTTGAAACTGTGTCTGTCCTTATGTAAATAAAGATAAATCTAAGTGTATAATTACTTTTTACATTAATAAAGATAGGTATGTTTAAGAACTTATATTTAGTCTGATAGCAGTCACAGAAGTCTTGATGACACTGACAGCTGAGACCAGAATATGCACACACCAAAACCCTTTTTAATGTCTGTGTTTGTATATTGTGTTTATGAAATGGAAAAAAAAATGAAATGGCAGATCAGTCTCTAAGGAATCTTACAATTCCTATCTCAAATGGAATTCAGTTTGCTGTTTCTTGACAAACTCTTTATGCCTGAAACTAAACACTATCCATCTGAAGTCACTATGTCAATAAAAATTGCATCAGACCCCCAGAATCACCAATACAAAACATACTCCTGAATATCTCTACAACTCATTGTAAAATATCCCTTTCCTTTCTTTTCTACAGAAGTCCTTTTATCACTGATAACTGTTCTTAGACAGGCAATGTTCTTTAACCACTGATAAGTACTCCTAGACAGACAGACTATTCCAGACAGATAAAACTGATGCAGATATGCAGTTTGAGCATTTCATAGAACTACAAATTAAAAGGTTTCTAGAAATGAACTATAACAGAAGTAAAACTGCAAGCCCAGTCAAAAATCTCTAAACACAATGAGGGGTAATTGCCTTCACTTTACACGGAAAATGTGAAAAATACAAATAAATATGACAGAGAAAAAAGGTTCTATCTTTAGAAAAAAAAAGAGCGTTCTGCTTCAAATCAGAATGCATTAAAAACACTATGTAAAAAGACTGTAAGTCTCTGTAAGTATCCTGGAGTCAAATCACTCACCAAATTGGGCCACAAAATCAGACCTAAAAGATGGGAGGCTATTATGGAGGCTATCTGAGGAAGCAACAGTCACCAAATGGTCTTGTGAAAGGTTCTGTATGACACAGAAATTAGATACTTGCAAACCAAATGACATGGCATCAGCTTTCACTGACAACTTCAGAGACACCTTAAAGTCATCAGGAGGATTCTCCTAATCTCATCCCTAAAAAACGGACAGGTTCTCTCTATATCACATGCCAGCTCAGACAACCAGTGAAAGAGAAGAAGAAAAAGATGGGTTTGCATCTCTTGAGGAAAACTCAAATTCCCTGAACCTCCCTAGGTCCTAGAATAGCTGCTGGCATTTATACAGGCAGATAACTACCAATTACCAGGCAACTTAGTAAAGTTGGCCCAAAATCACAATCACACTCCATTTGAATGCCAGTTATGACCTAAGCCTCAGAGAGAACTCCCTTTAGTGTGAAAAACTATGACAAAATGGTTATTTCTCATTCAAACCTTGAAAACTCAGGGTTACTTGCATTGTCACGTGTAATTCCATTAGTAACATTGAGATGAAGCTAATTGCAGTAAAAGCAATCATCAGGTAAACCTTGTGGTTTCATGCTTTGCCTTTAAAATCTGTCCAACACATAATAGAGGATTTTCATTCTGAACCATCTCCCACTGCAGTGGGACAAATAAATAACAGAACTACTTAGGAGTCATGTGCAATGCACGCTGCATAGAATATGAGGTTGGAAATGAAACCATGCATGCTTGTAATCAAAGGAGTCAGATTTCAAAGGGAAGCTAATCCTTTTTAAAATCTAAATGAGAAATAAATCTAGCAAAACTGTACCTCACAAAATCTTTGTCTTTCAGGTGTTAGCAGGTGTTAGAGAGCAATCAACACATTTTAGCAATGTTCCTGAAACTAATGGTCTACCAGATAATTTCTGTTTCGTATAAAATAGGTAACTGGAAAGTATTTTGAATGTCTGAGTTAACTAGAATAACTATACTAAGGATTAACCAGTGATTGGGCAAAAAAAAGTTACCCGGTAAGCAAAATGTCTTCTTCCCTGCCTTTTATTAGTTATGACTTTGAGCTCAACTTCAGAATGCCTTTGAAAGCACTGTGTTTATCAGTCCTTAATTTTATGTCTCAGCCACTTACCTCATACTCGGGGCCCTTTCCTGAGTCTCTCTGTAATCAAGTCTTTGGAAAGCTTATATTATCATATCATTCACTAGAGAATTTTTTTTTCAAGAACATGCAGCAATGGAATTCACAGAAATTAATTTCTATTTTCTTTTGCTTGGGTACCTGTAAGATTTTCATGTTCTGTTGATCTTTGCTATGCTAACAAGCTAAACTGACTGTCCTCTGACAAAAGAACTAACGAATAGGAAAAGAAAAATAAGATATATACTACTGATATAAGAGAGGTCTATGACAAGAATAGGAATGAAATTACAGTATGGGCTCTGCAAATCTACTAAGCTACCTGATGATCCCTGATGATGTTTCATTATGATGCACATGAGAAAATATTTACATGCCAAAGAAAGTTCCACTGTACTTAAATTTACATCTCAACTTAGTTCTGATTCTCAAACTTTCTATATAATTGTCATACTTTAGAAATATTCAGTCAATCTAACTTTTCAAATCAACTAACCCACAGTGTACTATTAGGTCAGGATCAACAGGCTTTCCAACACTCAATATAAGAAAGAAATATTGCTATACATACAAAATATAAGCATTTTCAACTCTCTTCCTTTGCCATTCTCTTGTGGTTTCCATGCCACTCCTTTTCTAAATGACATCAGTGCTACTCAGCATTGGTGCCAAATTCCCACTCTTTGTACTTTCACCCACCTGCAGCTTCTACCAGCTCTGCTCACTCCTCTTCCTCTCTGCCTCCACCCTTTCTCATATAGCACGTTCACACTTTCCCATTCCTCACCACTGCTATTATTTTGCTTCCTTTCATCACAGATGCACACTTTGTCTCTCTTTTCCCATACCTGTGCTATCATTCTAAATCTCCTTACCTCCAGTGATTTGCTGCTTAGGAGCTTTCTCCATCAGTGGTGGTATATTTATATATAACAGTCCTCTGAAATATTTTCCCTGCTTTTGTGCACTTGCTTCTTTAGATCCATAAAAACCACTCAGCATTCCTAACACCCAACAGCACAGTTTTGCACAGCTTAATTATGTCTTCTAAGGAGCATCTTCTCTTGCTTGTTTTGAGACTGACACCTTCTAGCTTCATTTGATGCCCTATTGTTCTTGTAGAGAAAGAAACTGTAAATAATACTTCTCTGTTCATCTTCCCTCAGCCTAATAATGATTTCTAGATTCCTGTCATATAACCTTCAGTCATATATTTTTCTATTCTGAAGAGTCCTTGATTATTCCATTACTACTTATGATAAAGCAATTATTTAATAAACTTTGTCATTATTCTTCTTACCTTTTCAAGTTCTAACATATCCTTCTAACATAGTCTTCAAGACATGGGCAAACTGTGAATTTATAGAAAGCCACAAAATTGTTTCTGGAGTTTTTCCACTGTTTTCCCAATAATTTTTAATGTCACTTTGGGGGGGGGGGGATTTTGATTGCCACAGAGAGCTGAAAGGACATCTGCCTAATATTATTCATTGCAGCACCTACATCTCATTCTTAAAAAGCAGTAATTTTTAAGCCATCATTGTGTATGGTTGCAATTGGGATTATTTTTCTACCTCCATGTGTACCTCCTCACATTTGCTTAAACTGAATTTCATTTTTCTGCTCTTAGAAGTTGCTCCTTCTTTTCACTATCCGGAACAGCTTGGCAATCTCATGACAATTTCATCCCTAGTCACTATAAACCCAGTTTTCCTTTCACCCAGAATACTTAGACCACTGTCCTATTACATCCTCTCCCTTAAGAAAATAAAATGCAAGTTCCTACCCTGTTCCTTTGTTGGTTTGTGGCTTGGTTTTTTGGGGTGGTTTTTTTGTTTTATTTTGTCATTTTGGTTTGGGGGTTTTTGTGTGGTTTTTTTCTGAGTACCTCTCATTTCCTCACATGGCTAGTTAGTTGTTTTCAAAAGGGTTTTTTGCTGAGAAACCTTTCCAAATATTTCTGGAAACCTAAATATCTGGAAACCTAAACAGATTATATCAACAGGACTACTCTAGCCTCCAAAAGTTAATTCTAACAGTGAGGAATGACTAAATAAGCCATGTTGAGTCTCCCTCAGCATATCATATTTATTTATATGTCCAATACTATTTGCTCTTATAGTTTCTATCAATTTGCTGAACGCAGGCTTTCTGGTTACTAGTTCTTTGGATACTCTCAAGAAACTGCTTTATAGCTTGAAATCACATTAATCTTATTCCAACTCTTTGGTAGCAAAGAAGTGTTAGGCAAAAGGCAACACAGTAAATACAGTTCACTTGAACTATTTCACCTTTAAGGGTGCTCTCGAACTCTTGGGCAAATGCCACCGAGTTCAGTTATTTTTAACCAATATTTACTGTTTATTTTGTCAGTTTGGTCTGCTGCCTCTTCTACTGAATTATGTTCTCTAATCAACTCCTGCAAAAAAACAGACCTCACCATGTGGGAATCTGCTTAATATGTTTTTGCATTTACTATTACTGCAACAAATCCTTTATGTGCACGCACACGCTGTCCTTCAACTTCTTGTACTCTGATCTTACCGTGGCTTTACAGACCACCTGACCCCACACCGCATGAGGGAGAGAGAAGTCTTTGGAAATTCTTCCTCAATCTTGTTTGTTCTGCTTAACAGATTTTACATGGGGGTTTTTTGATATTTGAATGGGGATTCAATTTGTGAAGAACGTTTGTGTATTTAGTAATCTTTCTAGTCTTGGTGTTTAACAGAGATCCTTTTTAAATTTCGTCTTCTAAAATGCTTTAATCAATTTATTTTAACTTCCAATACAGTGGCTTGAAACAATATCTATGTCATCTGTAAAGACGATCTTTTAGTTGCCTCTCAGTTTCATTTTAATAAACACCCTTATTTTTCTAAAACTTTCTAAAACCAAAAAAAAATAATTTGGTACTGTTTCAATGCTTCTTAGATTCTTTTTAATAAACATCCTAATTTTTCTAAATCTCCCGTTTGTGGAATTAAGTACTGCTGTATTAGTTCTTCTGACTGATGTTGTTTCTGAAAGGATGTTGAATTTAACCGCATTGTTACAGAATGTACTTCAGGAATAACTTGTGTCAATAAACTGCTCCTCTATTGATTCTCTGATTAGCTTCCTCAATGAAAAGTCATTTATGGTGTCTGAAAGTTTAGTGTGAAATGACTTGACAGCTACTACCCCACTGACATGGGGAGGCAGCAATCATGGTTGGCTGAAATAACACATTTCTCTTGTGTTTCCTGACAAGTGTCTCTTACCTCTCCTGGTATTCCACATTCATTGCCTCCACTGACCAAGCATTTATAAACATAGTCTTATTAATTATACTAAATTTAGGCCTGGAAATTCAGTAGGGATTCTTAATTACTCCTTGACATATTTAGCTTATCTGATATAACCTTGCATTTCATTTACTACATACTGCTATTTCTCCACATGCTACTCTTTCATACATTACCTCATTACTATCCCAGCACTTGTTTTCCTTCCAGAAAGTTCCCGGTATGCTTTTTATACCAATAGACTAAATTAAAGCTAGGCATCCTATAAAATGCAGGTATCATGAATTTTACAGTCTCCCACAGAAACTCTTAGCATTTGCAGAATATTGCACTGGCAAATTCAATACCTCTGATATTGGGAGATTCCAGAAATAAGCCTGTCTAAACAAAACTCTCCCTGACATCCTTTTATGCATATGGCATATTCCCTATTTACATTCAAATACAATGTTCTACAGGACATCTGTTTTGTTTACGGCAAGGCATGGATAGAACTCAATTGATAGTTATTCGTCTTTTCCTTCCACATTCACTACTCAGAGTGTAATTCCATAGTGTATTTACTGGACAGATTCCAAACCCTGTGCTGAATATAGAATTATTACTTACCTCATGGGCTTTCTATGGTTCTTTTATTGTATTATCTTAGCATGCTCCTCTTTTAAACAAACATAATTAATCTAGATTCCTAACTCTCCTGTAAAACAAGGTGGTCCATATTATACACAAGGAAGAGAGAGGCAGCAATTAAAGGTAAAATT